>ML333879.1:0-15892 GCA_005239505.1 Nicotiana paniculata
ATTCAGCTCCGTGTATATCTCCTTATGTGAATTTTATGATGGGATCGGGTGGCATGCCGCCACAGGTATGTTATTTGGATTGGGTTGCACTCCGCATCAGGGTTATGTTGAGTGAGGTTCCTATATTTATTTTTCTTGTGTTTTGCTTCCTATTTTCTAAGGAAATCCATGTTAGTTGCGTGAGTTGAGTAGTCCCTTCCTGAGTCATTTCCTTATGTATCATGTTCGAATTGTGGCCTATTGGCGCATTGTGGCATCGTGTGAGATTGTTGGTCATGTATGGGGTGATTGGTTGTTTGAGCAGCTCATACTGGGTGAGACGAGGCTATTGGATCAGGGATCAGTGTGATAAGATTTTGTGAAGTATGGTAAAGAACAAATGCCAGTAATAGCGTAGTAATGAGGTGATGATTTTAGTAAAAAAGGAGAGAATCAATGTTTGGTTAACTCTGCAATTGGTTAGCAATTTCTACATATCTCCTCCGCTGTGGTGGTATCGTCAGCATTATAGCAGGATGTATATGTATATCAACAAATGCATTGGGAGCATCAGATTCGTGGAATTTTGGCTATTAACGTTTATGGAACGTCATTGTGGTTAGATGGTGAATTATGCGGTGCATGGTGCTAACTCAACACAGGTACGCAGCCGTGTTGTGGTACCTCGTGTGGTAGTTGATACGGTATTTTTATATTATAAACAGGCCTGGCAGAGAATTTCAGGTGTTGGAACTGGGTTCTGAGCTTATTGTATAGATAAAAGAGGATATCTTCAGATTTGATCAAGCTAATGTGCTCAACTGGGTTGTGGTAGCATGGACAAGTGCACGAGGTGTTAAACAACTATTTCAGATAAATCTAGAGCAGCTCTTGGCATGTTCGAGGATGAACGCATGTTTAAGTGGGAGAGAATGTAACGACCCGGCCGGTCGTCTTGAGCTCTAGCGCGTCGTTCAGCGGTTTGAAGTCATGATCATATTTGTTTCAGGTATTATGACTTGTAGGTATGATCGGAATTGAATTTCGGGAAGTTCCGAGTCAAATTGGAAAGAAAATTCTCATTTCAAAAGCCTTAAGTTGGAAGAATCGACTAAGACTAGAATTTGGAGTAAACGACCTTAGAATCAGGATCTGAAGGTTCTAGCAGGTTTGTATGATTACTTCGGACTGGGACGTATGTCCGGATCGGGTTTTGGATAACCCGGGAGCGTTTCGGCTTATATTGTGGAAGTTAGAATTTTAGAAGGAATTTCATAAGTCTGGGTTGAAGTGCATTTCACTGTTATTGATGTCCGTTTGGGTTTACGAATATGGGAATAGCTCCGTATGGTGATTCTGGAGTTGGGAGCGCGATCAGAAGTGAATTCGGAGGTCCGTAGGTCATTTAAATAAAGATAGAAATTTGAAGGTTTTTGAGAAGTTTGACCGAGAGTTTGAATTTTTGATATCGGGGCCGGATTCCAATTCCGAAAGTTGGAGCAGGTCCGTAAGGTGTAATATGACTTGTGTGCAAAATTTGGGGTCAATCGGACGTGATTTGATAGGTTTCGGCATCGGATGTAGAAGTTTGAAATTTCAAAGTTCATAAAGCTTGAATTGGAGTGCGATTCATGATTTCGACCATGATTCATGAGTTCAGAAAGCTTGAATTGGAGGGCCTCGGGTGGATTTCGGAAGGTTAAAAGAATGAATTTCGGACCAAAGGGTTGCTGAAATTTTCTGCAGAAAGCTGTTTTGACAGGAACTAGTGCAATCGCGGAGCTGAATTTGGAAGCTTATATCTCGAAATATATAAGGATTCTGAAAATTTGCAAAACAGAAGAAGTTGTAGCCCCTGAATTCTAGTTTCCAGAAAGTTAAACCATTCATTATTTGGTCATTTTATCAGAAATTATGATCAATTGAAGATGGCTGGTGGAGCAG
Organism: Nicotiana paniculata; assembly: GCA_005239505.1. Lineage (NCBI taxonomy): Eukaryota > Viridiplantae > Streptophyta > Magnoliopsida > Solanales > Solanaceae > Nicotiana > Nicotiana paniculata. Next base: position 1,924 of record ML333879.1, read on the forward strand.
TCTCGGAATATATAATGTCACGACCCAATTTCGGAGTCGTGATGGCGCCTGTCGTGGAACCAGGCAAGCATCCCTTTTTAACTAAGCTAAATTCAATTTCCAGTAAAAATGCGATTTTTAAACGAATTTATTAATAATACTAAGAATCTGAAGTTTAAAATAATGTGTGAAAAACTAAATTTAAGCCTCCAACTCTGGATCCGGTGTCACTCAGTCATGAGCTACTATAACATAAAGCAAAGAAAAGGAGAAATGGACAACATTGTCTAAAAATAAAGAACAACAGGTAGAATAAGAAAGAGAAGGCGAGGTCGCGATCGCCAGCTTCTACCTCGACAACTCCAATGAAAACTCTGACATCTACTCAATATCCACCACCGAGTCCTAGTGTACCTCGGTCTGCACACAAGGTGCAGGGGGTAACGTGAGTGCACCAACTCAGAAGTAACGAATCCAAACTATGGGCTGAGAGGTAGTAATAGACTAAACATCAATAATTAAATCATCAGCGTACAATATTTAGGCATGTTCACAGTTTATCAGAAAATAACAACAGAATATACTAGATATACCTCCATATGTTCTACATGCCAACATGTCACAATGTGAAAATACACATCGTGCTCACAAATCTCCCACAGAAGTCCACTTAGTACTATATATAGCTATCAGGCCCAGGGAAGTTCCTTCCCGAAATATGCATAAACACCGGTGACCGTAGTCACTCCGTACCGAGGAAAAAGGCCAGTCTAGCCCCCGCGGAGAAGATCCATCTCCGGAATACAACACTCGGACAATATCCATATCCAGGGAATATCCATCCCTCACTTAAAATTAGCTTCGGACAAGATCCATGCCCAGGGAAGATCCATCCCTCACATAACATCAGCTTCGGACAAGATCCATGCCCAGGGAAGATCTATCCCTCATCATCAATGCGCTCACTGGGGGTGTAAAGACTCCGGAGGGGCCCAAGTGGCCCAAGCGCCATATCAAGCCAACGAAGGCATGATTTAATATCGTTGTGGTGTGCAGTCCGATCTCATAACTGTCTCAATAACAGACTCTCGGCCTCACTCAGTCATTACTCTTCAGTCTCACTCACATGGATCACCGATGCCTCCATCAGCTCGAAACAATGATAGGTATGCATGTAATTAACAATACTGAGACTGAGATATGAAGTGATATGTTATAACAGGACTGAGTATATGACATCAAATAATCACAAATGAGACAGTAATATACGACCACTCGGGTCTCAGCATTTTTGGCGTAAAGCCTAGCATTTATACTTAACATGATTTCTAATAGGTTCATAATTACCACATTAACCGAAGCACATATATCATCAGGAAATCATCACTAAGCGGTGCCATGGGATAAGCCAGGCCACAATTACTCGGTGCACGCCCGCACGCCCATCACTTGGCATGTGCGTCACCTCAACAATTGTCATAAATCATTTAGCTCGGGGTTTCGAACCCTCAAAACCAAGTTTGAAAACGTTACTTATCTCAAAACCGACTAAAATACTATTCCGCAGTGCCTTTGCCTCTAAATCCGGCATCTGAGTGCTCCAAATCTACCAAGTTCAGATTGTTATCATCAAATTATGCTTAAGGAATGAATTCCATTTGAAAAGTACCAAATTTAGCCAAAACCCGACACCGGGGGCCGCGTCTCGGAGCCCGAAATTTTTTTCACCAAAATGTTCTTCATCATCTCACGAGTCCGTACATATAAATAACGTTAAAATCGGTGTTCGTTTGACCCCTCAAATCGACCCCTAAAGGTCTCAAAATCTCAAGCCCTAACCCCACCTTTTTCCTACTGATTTTCATAATTAAACACTGATATAAGGTCTCCAATCACATATAATTGAGTTATTAAGTCCAAAAAACTTACCTCAATGATGAACCAGCGTTTCCTCAAAAACCTCGGAACCCGTACAACAATGGTGAAAAGAGGGTTAAAAATCACGAAGGCAGGTTTTTATACTTTCTGAACAGTGATTCCGCACCTGCAGCCACTTAAGCGCACCTGGGGACCCGCACCTGCGGTCCCAGGTCCGCACCTGCCTAAAAATCTCAGCCTCCGCACCTGCGACCACTTCTCCGCACCTGCGACTTTGCAGGTGTGATCCTCCTCCCGCACCTGCGATCCTCTACTGAGCCTCCCAAAATCCGCATTTGCGGAGCTTTGCTCGCTCCTGCAGTCCCGCACCTGCGGTCACACTTTCGCAGGTGCGGTTACACCAGCTCCAGCAGCTGAAGCTGCATTTTACCAACTTTAAAACTTTCGTTAATCACCCGAAATCAATTCCGAGCCCCTCGGGACCCCAACCAAATTTACCAACACATTATAAATGATCATTAAAAATTAGTTGCACTCTCAAAACACTAAAAATAACATCAAAACACCAAAATCACATCAAATTCAAGCCTAAGAACTTTGAAATTTCTAAAATCCTCCAACGATGCCGAAACTATCCAAAACAACACCGATATACCTGAAATTTTGCAGACATATCAAAAATGACATTACGAACCTGTTCCAACTTTCGGAATTCCATTCCGATCCCGATAGCCTATTGTCCACTGCCGACCGCAAATCGCCAAAAACTAACTTTCGCCAATCAAGCCTAATTCTACACCGGACATCACAAAAATATTCCGAACACACTCCTAAGTCCTAAATCACCTAACAAAGCTATCCGAGCCATAAAATCCGCATTCCGAGGTCATTTACCAACAAGTCAACCCTCATTCGACTTTTCCCATTTTAAGGCTATTTTTAAGACTAAGCGACTAAACTCTCACTATAACCATTCCTATTTCACCTACCAACTCTAACACATCAATAACAGTATAACCAACCTATGACAAGTCAATAACAATAATTTTTAATGCAAGTTCTATGTAACGACCGACCGATTCGTTACATTCTCCCCCACTTAAACATACGTTCGTCCTCGAACGTGCCTAGAGTTGTTCCAAACACCACCAAAATTTGTTGTGTAACCTTCCACGCAAATATTCAGAGGTGCTCCCACATCACTCTACCTCATCTAGGTCTGATAACACAACCTAACTGAAATTTCATTATCAAATCCTGACCCATAAACCTTAGAACTACATTTTCACTTCTAAATCAATTTACAAGATCAAAATCCCACAACTATAAACCGAATAAGTCTGAGTTCACTGTAACAAGTCATATCCATAACCCAAGATGAAATACCATGATCCACTGCATGACTCAAGCACTCTTGGCGATAACTCCTAATCATAATAGTTGCTTATAACAACCCAATACCAGTAAATAGCCTCTTATCAAGAAATGCCTCGCTCTTACACTTTCATATACTGCCGATGATGACCGAAACACGTAGAAACTAACAACCATTCGTCCGATCAGTCAGACATGAAGCTTCCCCTTCCCAAACAGGAATTATAGCAAATTTCTAAGCCGACTCTCGATATTTATCCTTCCAACTATGCTATAGACAATTCTGACAATATTCATTCTATGTCCAATGACCTCTTTTGACATGACACATCAATACAATTCGAAGCTATAACTTGTGCAACTCGCACACTCAACAACAACATCCCAACGTAATAAAATTATATAAAAGACTCATACAAGAGGACTATACTACCATTAATAATTACCCTCACAACATCATGCTAAAAGCCTGGCACACATCGTAAAAATCAAAACACACGAATCCAATACCAAAGGTCATACCCCTACATAACTCCGCTACACTGAGTGATCCCATAGAAACGCTAGTCCACATGAAATACTTCAAGCCACCAGTAGATATCATTTACTTAGTCATTTGAAATTGCCAATGTCCCCTAAGAATTTTGACCTTGCTTCCAGAACTGAACCGTGAATTCACACATGCAGATCTCGACTCTACACAATGTGCCGCATACACCATGCCATCCGATGATAAATATAGAAAATTCATAACCCCTTCCGATCCACAAGCAACTACGTACCCAACTAGCCAAGAACTTACATTTGATCCCATCTAGAAGCAAAATCACTATACCTCTCATGCTCCTCACGCCAGTAGAAAATACACATCTCTAACCGTGGTAGAAATCATCATAAACCATTCGAATCCCATTTGCACAACACCTAGCCATCAAAACTGAATCCTCCTAACTCAACCACGCTACGCAGGTCACCAACACCTAAGAGCATTACTAGGAACACATGTAGAAACTCATTGCCTCATAAGCACCCAAAGAACTAATCATATCCCTTACCATGCCGATCCGACCCACTATAAAGCTGTCCTATTTATCCAAGTTCCTTCTGACTTACCCGCGAATTGATAATTCCCCTTGTCAATACTGCAATTCTCAACCTAGATTCACCACAGGAGACCCAAGCATAAGACCATACCATCTAAAGCTCATAAGCCGTTAAATACTCTCCCAAATATCCCCAAACTAAGACCAATACAACACATAATCGGGCAACCAACTAATCATTAGCAGACTCCCCCACTTGGCTCAAATCGATAGATCAAAACAACAATAACTCACAATGCCCATACGCTATCACTGCCACAATACCGTAGTGGGATTCAACTAAATCCTTCATAAGCTCATACATAACTCAAACCATTAAACATACCAAATCATCTCCAACGTCTCATTCACCATTGCAATAGCCGTTCCAACTCCCACAAGTGATCTAAACCCAAATTGCAACATATATCAATTACTGGTAAAAGAGAACTTGCGACAAAACAACATAAGAGGTCTTCCCATACACTCACAACTCAAAGCCATATGCCAATTCCATACAGAAGTAAAACACTCAACGTCCTCGCTACATATCCAGCCACTCCCTTTTTGTCACAATCAAGCAATATAAAAACATCTCACTCTCAAATCACACTCACCACATGGTCATCTAGTCACCAGGTCTCGTCAATAAGGACACCAACGGACATATAAGTCCCCAATTACATGTTCTCACACAAACAAAATCTCGGCACTCAAGCCACAAACAAACATTCAGCCTCAAGTCCTCCAGACTAGCCCGAAACATGCTAAAATCACATCCCATTCATGGAAGTCACAAGCCATCGATGCACAACTAATACCGAGCACTCACACGCGCGTTTGAATACATGAAAGAAGTTCAAAGAATTACGCTTCAGGCTGAACCAATGGATTTGCACGACAAGAGTTCGAGAATGTGAGATTTTTCCTAAAGGTTCTACAACCTCTCGAAGATAAGTACAAATGTCTCTGTACCGATCCGCAAGACCCTACTAAACCTGCTCATGACTGGTGAGACCTATTTAACCTAGCGCTCTCAAACCATCTTGTCACGACCCAATTTCGGAGTCGTGATGGCGCCTGTCGTGGAATTAGACAAGCCTCCTTTTTTAACTAAGCTAAATTCACTTTCTAGTAAAAATGCGATTTTTAAACGTATTTATTAATAATACTAAGAATCTGAAGTTTAAAACAATGTGTGAAAAATTAAATTTAAACCTCCAACCCCGGATCCGGTGTCACTCAGTCATGAGCTACTATAACATAAAGCAAAGAAAAGGAGAAATGGACAACATTGTCTCAAAATAAAGAACAACAGGTAGAATAAGAAAGAGAAGGCGAGGTCACGATCGCCAGATGATACCTCGACAAGTCCAATGAAAACTCTAACAGCTGCTCAATATCCACTACCGAGTCCCGATGTACCTGGGTCTGCACACAAGGTGAAGAGGGTAACGTGAGTACACCAACTCAGAAGTAACGAACCCAAACTATGGGCTGAGAGGTAATGACGGACTAAACCTCAATAATTAAATCATCAACGTACAAAATTTAGGCATGTTTACAGTTTATCAGAAAATAACAACAGAATATATTAGATATACCTCCATATGTTCTACATGCCAACATGTCACAGTGTGAAAATGCACATTGTGCTCACAACTCTCCCACAAAAGTCCACTCAGTACCATATATGTCTCTCAGGCCCAGGGAAGTTCCATCCCGGAATATGCATAAACCCCGGTGACCATAGTCACTCCGTACTGAGGAAAAAGGCCAGTCCAGCCCCCACGGAGAAGATCCATCTCCGGAATACAACACTCGAACAATATCCATATCCAGGGAATATTCATCCCTCACATAACATCAGCTTCGGACAAGATCCATGCCCAGGGAAGATCCATCCCGCACATAACATCAGCTTCAGACAAGATCCATGCCCAGGGAAGATCCATCCCTCATCATCAATGTGCTCACTGGGGTTGTAAAGACTCCGGAGGGGCCCTAGTGGCCCAAGTGCCATATCAAGCCAACGAAGACATGATTTAATATCGTTGCGGTGTGCAGTCCGATCTCATAACTGTCTCAATAACAGGCTCTCGGCCTCACTCAGTCATTACTCTTCAGTCTCACTCACATGGATCACAGATGCCTCCATCAGCCCGAAACAATGATAAGTATGCATATAATTAACAATACTGAGACTGAGATATGAAGTGATATGCTATAACAGGACTGAGTATATGAAATCAAATAATCACAAAATGAGACAGTAATATACGACCACTCGGGTCTCAGCATTTTTGGCGTGAAGCCTAGCATTTATACTTAACATGATTTCTAACAGGTTCACAATTACCACATTAACTGAAGCACAAATATCATCAGGAAATCATCACTAAGCTGTGCCATGGGATAATCCAGGCCACAATTACTGGGTGCACGCCCGCACGCCCGTCACTTGGCATGTGCGTCACCTCAACAATAGTCATAAATCATTTAGCTCGGGGTTTCGAACCCTCAGAACCAAGTTTNAAATTATGCTTAAGGAATGAATTCCAATTGAAAAGCACCAAATTTAGCTCAAAACCCGAATTAGCCAAAACCCGACCCCCGGGCCCGTGTCTCAGAACCTGACAAATTTTTCACCAAAATGTTCTTCATCATCTCACGAGTCCGTACATATAAATAACGCTAAAATCGGAGTTTGTTTGACCCCTCAAATCGACCCCTAAAGGTTTCAAAATCTCAAGCCTTAACCCCACCTTTTTTCTTACTGATTTTCATAATTAACATTGATATAAGGTCTCCAATCACATATAATTGAGTTATTAAGTCCAAAAACCTTACCTCAATGATGAACCAACGTTTCCCTCTTCAAAATCCCTCAAAAACCTCGGAACCCGTACAACAATGGTGAAAAGAGGATTAAAAATCGCAAAGGCAGGTTTTTATACTTTCTGAACAGTGGTTCCGCACCTGCGGCCACTTAAGCGCACCTGCGGACCCGCACCTGCGGTCCCAGGTCCGCACATGCGGAGCACCCTAAAAATTTCAGCCTCCGCACCTGCGACCACTTCTCAGCATCTACGACTTTGCAGGTGCGATCCTCCTCCCGCACCTGCGATCCTCTACTGAGCCTCCCAAAATCCGCATCTACGGAGCTTTGCTCGCTCCTGTGGGCCCGCACCTGCGGTCACACTTTCGCAAGTGTGGTTACACCAGCACCAGCAGTTGAAGTTGCATTTTACCAACTTTAAAACTTCCGTTAAGCACCCGAAATCAATCCCGAGCCCCTCAGGACCCCAACCAAATTTTCCAACACATCATAAATGATCATTCAAAGTTAGTTGCACTCTCAAAACACTAAAAATAACATCAAAACACCAAAATCACATCAAATTCAAGCCTAAGAACTTTGAAATTTCTAAAATCCTCCAACGATACCGAAACTATCTAAAACAACACCGATTGACCTGGAATTTTGCAGATATGTCAAAAATGACATTACGAACCTGTTCCAACGTCTAGAATTCCATTCCGACCCTGATAGCCTGTTTTCCACTGCCGACCGGAAATCACCAAAAACTAACTTTCGCCAATTCAAGCCTAATTCACACGGGACATCACAAAAATATTCCGAACACACTCCTAAGTCCCAAATCACCTAACGAAGCTATACGAGCCATAAAATTCACATTCCGAGGTCGTTTACCAATAAGTCAAACCTCAGTCGACTTTTTCCATTTTAAGACTATTTTTCAGACTAAGCGACTAAACTCTCACTACAACCATTCCGATTTCAAGCCTACCAAATCTAACACATCAATAACAGTATAACCAACCTATGAAAAGTCAATAAGAATAATTTTTAATGCAAGATCTACTTTAAGACCGACCGGGTCATTACATATAAGGAGTTATATGGTATACAACCTATCAAATTAAATATATTTGAGTCTAGTTTCTAAATGTTCAAACCGTTTGTCATTTGGATACTTCTACAAGGAGTTATGGGCATTGTAACAGAAGGTGTACAACAAGGAAAAATTATAATAGGATGTACAACCTGCACAGCACAAAGTACAACTTGATAAAGCCTGGGCAGATTGTTTTAAACACGAGTTTTGGCCCATTTCTTTCATTTGGTTTGGACAATTTTGGAGGGATCAAGGAGGGATTTTCACCAAGAAACACTAGGTAAGTGATTTCTTCCTATTTTTGAGTTAAATATGTGTTCTTACATGGATTTATACGTAGAAAATTAATTTGGGATTTTTAGGGAAGACCTAGAATTTGGAATTTTTGACCTTTACCATGAATTTGAGCATGAAAATTAGAGTAAATTGTATAATTGAGTTAGTAAAGCTATGGGTAGAATTTATCTTCGAGAAATTTCGGAATCCGGGCACGTGGGCCCGAAGGCATTTTGGTCAACTTTTCGAACGGAGTTGGGAACTTATATAATTTGAATTGTTACAAGTATTAGAGTAAATTTTTATTGGTTTTCCCGTTATTTGAATAGTTTTGGGGCGTTTTGCATCAATTGGAGTCGTCAGAAGGGCTTGAAAGCCGGTTATAGAATTTCGGAGCGAGGTATGTCTTCTTTCTAGCCTTGTGAGGGGGAATTGTCCCCATAGGTGAACTAATTAAATATGTGCTACTATTTGTGGGGGATACGTACGCACGAAGTGACGAGGGTCCGTGCGTAGCTACTATCATGTTTATGTCCGGGTAGTCTAGGACCCAAAATCATGTTTTAATTGCCGTATTTGTAATCTTATTGATGAAAATAAAGTGTTTAAACCTTACTGAACTTGGTAAAAAAAAGGATTTCTAGAAAATATTTAAATACTATTTTTGTGACCTTTAAAAGAGAAATTTGTCATTTACTTGAGTATTTGCTTTTCCGATGTAGTCGGAGTGGACTGCTTGATTGTGCATGACTGTGTGTGATCGCTTCGCAATTTACATTCCACGGGTGGAGTGTTATTTCCCCCACTCTCATGGGAGCGGGCCGTACGCCAAGAAGATATTGAAAGATGTAATTATGGTTCAGGCCGTTCGACCCTCGGCAATGCACATATATGATTATTGTGATGGCTCAGGCCGGTTGTCCTTATTCCATATGCGCATGTTAAATTGTTAATTTTTCATGGATTTTGAAGTGACAAGATATTTGGGGGACAATGAAGTAGTAATTTTTTATTAACTTCCAGTATTTATTTGAATTATAGTTATCTTTAATGTTTACTGTTTTTATCATCCTCGTATGCCTATTACTGATATCATATCTTGTTAAATTATTTTGTTGGACCTTAATGAGTGTCAAGTTGACCTCTCGTCACTACCTCTTCGAGGTTAGGCGGGATACTTACTGAGTACACGTTGTTGTCGTACTCATGCTACACTTGCTGTGCATTTTGTTGCACAGGTACCTTTATAGCAATATGGATGACTTGGAGACTTAGACGAGCTGCATCACTCGGAGACGACTCACAGTCGGCAGAGTCTTCCTCTATGTATTGCACTTTCATTTTTATTCCTTGTCCAATTTGTATTTCGGACAAGCTTTGTAAAAATTGTAAAATTCTTAGAAATTGCTCATGTACTTGTGTCACCGGGTTCCGGGATGTGTTTGGGATTTAATTTAATAAATGGAATGGTTTACCTGTCGTATTTATTTAATAAATTTTTATTCGCTATTATGACTTGTAAGTAAAAAGGTAACAATTTCAAAAATAAATGTTAAAACATGAATTTATTTCAACTAATTAATGATTGTCTTGCCTGACGGTGGTGTACGACGCCATCACGACCTTAATAGATTTTGGTCATGACAACAACAAGTACATAGAACAAGCAGTGGTTGATTGACAACCAACAACCAAATTCATAGAATTAGAACACAAACTACTCACTCAGAGTCTTAACAGGGAAATCATATTTGAAGCTAAAGCGGTAACAGATAGTAAAGCATAGAGATAGAATGCAGGAATAGTCATGATGAGGACATGGGTCTACTACACAGAATTAGTCATGTCAATTGGGGTTAATAAGATAAATTAGGAGTCTGATATACTAAAATGAGCATGCTAGTTGAAGGTAGTAAACATGAATTCAAGTAAACATGCTGGCTAAAGTAACAAACAAGAAGAATGAAACCTAGGCATGCTGGTCAGGCAATAAACTGAGTTAATTAGACAGTAGTTATACTAGTATAGAAAGACACATCCTTAATAGAAGCAAATCAACAAGGAGCACATAGATTTGAATATTAGAATGACATTGTGATAGGAACATATCGGTTAAGGAAGCAAAGCAGAAAGTAAAGTAGGTAGGGTTCCACAGTCTAACCTTGGATTTCAGCCGGCTAGACAAGCAATGAGCACAAGTAGCAGAAAGAGAGATGAGAGAAAGTTTTTGTGTGTGTGGCTGAACTATTGTCCCTGTTTTAGAGGTAGAATAAAAGTGTATATATAACACTTAGGAGTAGAACAAATAAGGTAAAGAAAAACCAGAATTCAATCAATTAAGGATAATCAAATAATCACAGAATCAATTCCCATAAGGGAGTCCAGAATAGATCCCTTAATTTGGGGGTAGTCAATTAACGGTCACAATAGGAGGTTTAATTAAGACAGAGAATCCAAAATCATGCTATATAAAGAGTCAACAAAAAATTTCAAAGCCATACTGTTAACTAATTAAGGAAAGTATGATCAATTAAGGCCACAAATAAAGAAACAAATAAAATTTCAGCACACACTGATTTTAACAGGACATTTAATAGGAATCAATTAGTAAAATATTCAAAGAATGCTGATTTTATAGGAAAGGGTTATTCAGATTCCCTAAATAGAAATCAATTAAGTAAAACCTCACAGAAATACTGGATTTAATAAGAAAAGCTGGTTCGAATCATCAATAGAGACCAATTAGGGCAAAAACCCCAAAGAATACTGTGATGACCCAAAAGGTCATCCCGTATATTTCTAGCTAATTCTGTATTCTGAGGTCATGAAAACCTCCTTCTATCTTACCTCGATTTGCGTGTGCAGCCCGAGCGTGTAGCCGGGAAGCCTTTATGTGAAAAACTGATAAAAATGATAATTTTGTATTAGAAATTTGAATAAAGTTGACTTCGGTCAACATTTTTGGTAAACAGACCCGGACCAGGACTCGTGATTTGACGATCCTGGAGGGTCCGTAGAAAAATATGGTACTTGGGCGTATGCCCGGAATCGAATTCCGAGGTCCCAAGTCCGAGAAATGAATTTTTAAAGAAAATTATTTTCTGAAAAATATAAAGGTTTTTGAAAATAAAATTTGAGGTGAAACCTGTGATATCGGGCCCGTATCATGGTTCTGGAGCCCGGTACAGGTTCGATATGACTTATATGTGTTATCTGTGAAATTTGGTAAGAAACGGACTTAGTTTGACGTGATTCGGACCTTAAATGCAAAACTTAATGTTTATAGAAGTTTTGAGGAATTTCATTGATTTTTAGTTTAATTCATCGTTTTAGTGTTGTTTTATGTGGTTTGAAACCTCGAGCGAGTCCGTGTGAGGTTATAAGACTTGTTCGTGCATTTAGATGGGTCCCGGGGGCCTCGGGTGAGAGTCGGATGGGGTTCAGGTCAATTTTCCCTATTTTTGAACTGCTGATTGCTGTCTTCTGGTTTCCTTCTATGCGATCGCATAGAGGTAATCGCGATCGCATAACATTGTTTGGACCCACCCAGTTTTTCTTCGCTGCGATCGCACAGGTACGCTCGCAACCGCGATCGCGATCACAGAAGTCTATTTTTCCCTTCTCCGCGTTTGCAATCACACTGCCGCGAACACATAGTGCAAGTGGGTCTGCAGCAAAAAATTCCTTTTATGCGATCGTAGTGTTCTCCTCGCGATCGCATAGAACGTTTCTTTGGCCAGTGATATTTTTCTCTACACGATCGCATCTCGTTTTCCACGATCTCGCTGAACAAAACACCTGGGCAGAATATAAGTTTCCAAAATCGGGGGTTTCACAATTTTAAACATATTTTGACTTCTGGAACTCAGTTTTGGGCGATTCTTTGAGGGTTTTTCACACAAATCGAATGGGTAAGTGTTATTCCACTAGAGTTAATTATATTTCATGAATTAGTTCTTGTTTTTATCATTTAAATTGTTTTTTGGGTTGAGGGAATTGTGGGTTTTGAAAGAAAATTTCTAAAATGAAAAATCATGGTTTGAAGGGCCAAATGGTATCGGAATTTGATAAATTTGGTATGGTTGAAATCGTATCGGAATGGGTAATCGGTTTTTATAAAATTTGTCGAGTTCCGAGGTGCGGGCCCAGGGGTCGACTTTTGGGTCGATTTTTCTAATGTTGTAAAGATTGAGACTTTATTATTCAGAATAGTTCCTTATAAGTTTCATATGTATTTTGAAGTTGTTTTAGTTGATTTTGAGCCATTTGGAGGCCTTCCCGTCCGAGAAGTCTATTTTTGAGTACCGGGTTGTCGACTTTGAGATAAGTATCTTGCCTAACCTTGTGTGGGGGAACTACCCCTTAGGATTGAGTCTTCTATGTTGATTGTAGTCCGTGCACACGAGGTGACAAGTGCGTACTCAGACTTATTTGCAAATAGATTTCCCTTTAGGGATTTTAGGTCTTTATGTTCCCCATGTATGAATTGAAATTGTTATATCTAAATTTTTGATTTCTAGTTTCATCTCTTCCTGCTCAAATTAGAAGTACTTGACTAGCATTCCTTGTTTCTTATTTGACCTTAATTGACTTAAATTAAGACTTTGCCTTTCCTACCGTTATACTATATCTTTCTTCATACACTGCCTATGTGACTAAAACTAGTATGATCTCGCATTATAATTGTCTAACAAGTAACTGGAATATCTATACGTTGGTGTCAAGCATGCCTGTGAGTCGTACATTGTGATTTAAATAATTTTACCTTAAGTACTACTTAGGTTTAATTGATGACCGCCCATGTTGATGGTAATTTCTTTGATGCTGCCTATTTACTGAGCATTGTTCAAGCTGAGTTTATTCGGTGAAGCTAATTGTCTAAGTGAGATTGGTTATAGCTGATTCCCTTGCCGAGATGATTGGGTTTCTTGGTTGCAAACTTGAATATATAGAATCATTGCTATATTTTCCTTGTTTTCCCCTTGTTATGCTGCTTCTCTTTGTGCTTGGCATTCCTTTCAGTGGCTACTTCTTATGAGTGAGTTTTTACCATTTTTGTGATTTAAGTCTTTGTATTAATTTGCTCATCGCACTTTGCATTCGGTCTTGTTTGCTTTTGCGCCTTTTGTGGCTATATATGTTGTTTCTATCGCATTCTGGTTGTTTTCCTCAGTGGCTGCATTGCATATTTAAATTGGGACTACAGACCGAGATCCGGGAGCTTTCCCTCTGTACTGCATTGCATATTTAAATTGGGACTACAGACCTAGATCCGGGAGCTTTCCCCCTGTACTGCATTGCATATTTAAATTGGGACTACGGACAGAGATCCGGGAGCTTTCCCCCTGTACTGCATCGCATATTTAAATTGGGAGTACAGACGAGATTCCGGGAGCTTTCCCCCTGTACTGCATTGCATGAAAAATTCTGAGTTGCGGACTGAGTTCTGGTGGTTTTATC
>MDKI01172778.1:0-19752 GCA_005239505.1 Nicotiana paniculata
CCCCCCCAAATTTCTGTTCTAAAATCAAGTTTTTATTTTTCCAAATTTCTTTGTTTTACTTAGACTAATTCGCTTAATGTAAGTTCAGCCGGGACCCATCGTTGTGGACCTCGAGGGGTGCCTAACACCTTCCCCTCGAGGTAATTTTAGCCCTTACCCGATCTCTGGTGATGTAAACTAGTAATATGAGTTATCTGCTCTAGGTGACCTAACACACCTTAATCCATTAGGTGGTGATTCTCTCAATTCCAATTCCTTACCCTCTCAAAAGGAGTTGTCCCAAAAATGTCAAAACCCGATTTCGCGAGAAAAAAGGGGGTGCGACAGCATGGCGACTCTGCTGGGGATATTTTTAGCTCTTATCGTAACGAACATGTTTTTTGAATTAGTCTTTAAACATGTCTTTATTATTCTGTTAATACTTGCACACCTCTTCCCCTTCCCACTCTATGTGAATTTATTTTCCTATCTTCATTCATTTATGATTTCCCTTCCCTGTTTATTACTTTTTACTATGGAAATTGAATCGTCTCTTTTTTTCTTTATTAAATGCCTTTATAATTATTAAATACCGCATTTTATCATTTTTCATCGTGCAAATACTTGACAACGTGTTTTTTTTTTTTGCATAAATAATGCTCAACATCATATTCCACTTGTGCGTAATTAATACCATAGCAACACTTGATGAGTGTCTGCGCTCTTCCTATATCACCCTTTTTGAATTTGGAAAGGCTTATTTGTGGTAAAACTAGTCGATCGGCGGTGCAGTCGAGGGTTCCGTGTCTTTCCCCCTCAAGTTGTCTGCTTGAGGGTACCAGTCTAGACCTTTATAGAAACCTTACTCTGATAATAATTGTACATGCATCATGGTAAAACCTAGCCTGGGTTAATATATTATCTGCATAATAACCCTTTAAGTAAAGCCTTGTCCAAAGTCCACCGAGGTTTCCATAATCCCAACGGATGCAACCACGATCTGTGCATTATTTGAAGAAATAAATGTTGATATGCTAATCATTAATGTATAAATAGTCGAATTCGGGGCGGGAAAGGGTCTAACCTTGTTTATTTTGTAGAAAATGAGGCACGAAGTCCCCAGGTTCGGCATGGTCCGAGATATACCACCATTATTGCTAGATTGGTGGGAGGACCTTCCGTCAAGTGACAAAAATCATGTGAAAAGGTCCTCGGAAACTTACCTTCCTTATTAGACATCTAACCAAACAACATGTTGATTGAAGCTGCTACTATGTTCTGGAACGGAGAAAGGGCAGTATTCCGTTTTGGCAACGTAGAAATGACTCCTCTTTTGGAGGAAATAGGGGGATTCGCTGGACTACCTTGGGACAGTCCTGATCTATTGGTACCAGAAAATTGCACCCCAGGGGGTTTCTGAAAATGATGGGCTTAAGAAAGAACAACAACTTGGTATGTTTGAAGAAGTCATGCATACCTTTTGACTTCCTTTATGAACAATACAGACATAGCAAATCTTACCATATCTTTCATTACGAGTTCTCCATCACCTCCCTGGGTTGGATTCATCGTAGGGTTTTCGTGTTTATCGTCTGCTTTTTGGGTATGATAGTGTTTCCAAGAAAAATGGACAGGATTCACACTGGACTGGCCATGGTAACCAAAGCCTTAATGGAGGGAATCGAGGGACAATGGTACAATATTGTTCCTATGATTATAGCAGAAATATATCAGGCTTTGAATCGTTGCCAGAAAGGGTTCAAACATTTCGAGTGTTGTAACTTTCTGCTACATATTTGGTTGCTGGAACATCTCCAAAGAGGTCAATACCGCCAAGAGTTTCCATGAAGACCATGGAATGATCTCATAGATTTCCATCACCCCAAAAGAATGACCTTTATCCAGACAGGTTTGCTCAACCAGAGAATGCTACAGAATGGGTACAATTATTTGAAAATTTGACTGAGGACCAGGTTCATTGGATGTTCGAGTCGTTCCCTACCAGTGAATTCATCATCAGATCCAGGGATGTTCCGCATTTGGTGTTGATCGGGTTAAGGGGCATATACCCCTATGTTCCTATCAGGGTCATGAGACAAGCTGGTAGAAAACAAGTCATACGACGAGTCTCAAAATGAGTAACTACAGAGCAGATTTTCAAGATGATGACATCCCGTACAAATGTGAAGCTAACCACATGTGGCACTTGAAGGTCATTTTGGAAAAGGACACCATCGAACCAGATCGATACCACGCAGGGCATGTGTATTTCTACCCATAATGGTTGGACGATAGCATAGGAGGAATAGTTGAGCCAGGGGTCGGTCGAGGAAACAGAGTCATAGATGAAGTTGCTGAAGCACAGGTAAAGTATAACAGACTATGCAAAAGAGTTCACGAGTCCGAGGCCGAGCATTTGGAACAACACAAGATCGATATGGAGGTAATCAATGAATGGAGGGAAATGGCTACTAGGTCAACGGGAAGTCTGGAGTATCTGGAGCACGGTTTAATGGAGTTAGAGGGGAAGATGAGGAAAAGAGTCATAGACTGCCAGAATGCCGAGGGTAACAAAGGAGGACATCTAGCAAGAATGTCGAGGGTAACAAAGGAGGACATCTAGCAAGGGCATACCTACTACTGGACATGCGCGACCTGGGGAACCTGATCGATGGAGCAAAGAAAGCCAAACCTGGAGAAGGTCCCTCTGGGACCAAGTAGATTAGGTTTATTTTCTTTAGAATTACTTTTAGAATGTAATAAGTCAAACGCCATTAGTGACTTACTTATTTATTGTCATTTTAGATTTGTCTTATTTATCACGTTAATGAAATGAGGAAACTATTGGCTTTAAATTTCTCCAAATCTATTTGTCGCTAGGCCAACCTCGGGCACAACGAGGCTCCCAAATTAGGATGTGAATTTACATTTTCGCAATATGTGTTTAAATACTGCAAATACTTTTCCAGAATTCTCACGGACTTGGCTACCTTTTTGTTTTTCTTTATTTTTTATTATTCCCATTCCCCAAGGTTGGTTCACACATACTGGCATCATCAGCATATCACACCAGATCCAGAGGCCCTCCACCTTCTCCTCCTCTAAGTAATACGAAAAGCAAAGGAAAAGCTAAAATGGATGATATGAGTGGTGTCAGGAAAGACGACGCTACACATGCTGAGAACATGGAAACTTTTGATGGTCGGAGTACTCCGGCACCAAATGATTTGGTCTTACGGTTGGAACAGAAAATACTTGAATTGCAAGGATAGCTTGAGCAGGTCTGCAACTTGGCAAACCTCTCTCTCACCCTAAACGTCCCAGATATCAACCAACCAAATACCCAAAACCGAGTGCCTCCTCAAAACACACCAAACCGACGTCCACAAAATCCTCCTGCAGCCCACCAATATGCAACACCTCCCCAAAATCTTAATCCTTTACCCATACCTATACTCCCTCAACACCAACATCTCCTGACTCAATATCCGTAAACCACTTATCACACTCCTCAGAATACCCCACAGCCTATCCCCGATCCTCAAAATTCAACCAATGACACTACACCTAAACCCCTGGCATTCATGAAAACAATCTTATATATGTGAAAACCCTACCCTACTCCACTCAACCAATCTCATATACACCAGAATCCGTCGAGAAGGACCTGCTCATTAAAAACATAGCAGAGGAGCTCAAGAAGCTCACAAGCCAAGTCTAGGGTGTTGAAGGGGGTAAAGTAATTGAAGGTCTGAATTATGAGGAAATGTGCATTCAGCCAGACCTGGAACTGCCGGAGGATTACAAACCTCCTAAGTTCGAAATGTTTGATGGAACGGGCGACCCAAAGGTAAATTTTTGAGAACCTACTGTGACAAGCTCGTAGGGGTTGGGAAGGACAAAAGGATTCGCATAAAGCTGTTCATGAGAAGCCTCACTGGAGACGCCCTATCTTGGTACATAAGTCAAAATCCTAAGAAATTGGCTAATTGGGTAAGTATGGCATTGGATTTCATGGATAGATTCAGATTCAATACAGAAAATGCACCGGATGTCTTCTACATACAGAATCTCAAGAAGAATCCAACAGATACTTTTCGCGAGTATGCTACTCGGTGGAGGTCAGAAGCAGCAAAGGTCAGGCCGGCATTAGAAGAAAAGCATATGAACAGATTCTTTGTTAGAGCTCAAGATCCACAATATTATGAGAGGTTAATGTTCATTGAGAATCACAAGTTCTTCGACATCATCAAGCTCGGAGAAAGGATTGAAAAAGGTATCAAAAGTGAAATGGTAACAAATTTTGAGGCACTGCAGCCCACGAACAAAGCACTACAATCGGGAGGCATATCAAAGAAGAAAGAAGTAGGGACAGTAATGGTAGCCCAAGGTCCAAAATCTCCATTCGTATTCCAAACACCTCCACCCGCATACCAACCTTCACCTCCCAGATATCCTCAACCCGCCACCGCCTACCCTACTTATAACACCCAACCAACTTACTATCATTCACCTACAGCTCATCCAAACTATCAAAAACACAGGCCCAATTTTGATCGCAAACCACCCAAATAATACACCCCTATTGATGAACCCATCGACCAGTTATAAGAAGATTGAAGGTTGTCGGATATGTCACCCCTATTCCCGCCGTTGCCATGGAAAACTCCTCCCAGTGGGTCAACCCAAACAAGACATGTGCATACCATTTCGGCATGAAGAGACATACTATTGATGAATGCCGCACTCTGAAAGACAAGATCCAGACATTGATTTATACCAAGGTCATACAGGCCAAGGATGTTGCACCCAATGTCCGCAACAATCCCCTCCCAGATCATAGGGGTGAAGGAGTCAATGTTATAGAAACCGATGAAGAATGGGATCCTGAGGGGTCAATTAGGCTTATTCGGGAAGGCGATGACCCTAAGAAACCTGCAGTCACACTCACTCTTATTGTGGTACAGGTACAACCATCAGTCGAAGTTGAGATAGCCGCATCAACTCCGTTCAAAATCTAAGTGACAACACCTGCAGCTACACCTGCTCCATTTGAAGTAGAAGTAACCACACCCTTCACTGTAACGGTAGAATCCACACCTCCCTTTAAATCCAATGTCGTGCCTTGGGATTATGTTGCCGAAGCCTGGAGGAAAGGGAAGACAAAAATGGAAGAGTCTGGTGTTGCACAAGGGATGACCAGAACTGGAAGAATCTATACACCTGAGAATTGGGAGGAACAAGTAAGGAAGCCACTACCAAACAACCTATCATTGAAACCGGTCAGGATGATCTTTGGAGGAAGGTACAGGCAAGGGAATATTCTATGATAGACAATCTGAACAAAACTCCCCCAGATATCCATCCTATCACTGCTGCAAAATTATGAGGCGCATAGGGATGCTCTGATGAAGGTGTTGAATGAAGCGTACGTACCCAACAATATCACCAGTGGGGAAATGGCTAATATGGTGGGGCAAGTGCTGGAGAGACACAAGATCACCTTTCACAAAGATGAGTTGCCGCTAGAGGGATTGAGCCACAACAGGGCAATGCACATCACAGTGCAATGCAAGGATAAGTTCATTGCCAGGGTTTTGATAGATGGACGATCCAACTTCAACATATGTCCATTGACAACTCTAAAAAGTTTGGTCAAGGGTTTGCATGAAATACGAGTTGGGACTATTAATGTAAAGGCATTCGACGGGTCGCAAAGAGCCACAATCGGGGAAACCAATTTATGCTTGCATATGGGTCCCACTTGGTTCGATGTTGAATTTCAGGTGCTATACATATCCGCCTCCTACAATCTGCTATTGGGACGACCTTGGATATATGCCACTGGGACTGTTGCATCTACTTTGCACCAGGCTGTGAAATTTGAATGGAATTATCAAGAAGTAATCACTCGTGAAGATGGGAGAAATCCCATTTATACGAATCAAACTGTTCCGGTCGTGGAAAATAGAAGGAAGTTGGGCGGAGAGGCTTATCACCGCATCGAGCGCGCCAATGCAATTGAGAAAGATAAATGGTGGAGCAGCAAAATAGAAAGCATACTGGCATGGTCGGAGTATGAACCCGGCAAAGGACTTGGGAAGAAACTCCAAGTCATTACCAAGCCAATACAGTTGAAACGTCATGGTACAACTTCTGGGCTTGGATATCTGTATACCTGGCAAGAATATGATGATTAGTTACTTCCATGCACGGTCCCTATTACCCTCTCGAGCAGCCAGTGCCACATCTAAGTTAATCCTTTCATCAGGTCGATACAATATGGGGATCCAAAGAAGAAGAGATTTGGCGGGGCTAAGGAGCCTGTTCTTGGAAGACAAAGATATGGATTGCAATGTGATAGTTGAGGAGGAGGAGGAAGAAGGCCTTATCATTCAGACAATAGAGAGGGGAGCATTTCTCAGAAACTGGACCGCCACACCATCCAGGGACAGACGAGTCCCGAGGTAGTATGGCTACTAGTGTTATTTGAAAAAAAATTCTTTTGAGAATTCTATTTCAAAAACCTCTTTCTTTCAGTATTTCGTTTTGGAAAACATTGTTTGAAGTCATTTAAACGCTACTTTGTTCAAAATTTCAAGCATTTTTATCAATAGTTTGATGTTTTATTATCATTATCTTTCATATTTTTTCTCTACAACATTACTATTTCTTAGCTTGATGAACCAACGACTGTGACATGTAATGAGACAACGCAACACAAGGACAGTGACTCGGAAGAAATAGAAAAAGAAGATTTGATACCTGAGGAAATTGTTAGAGAAGTTGAGAATTTCTAGAACAAGCACAAGTCCAACCTGGACGAAATCGAGATAGTCAATTTGGGAGATTTTGAAACCATCAAAGAAACTCGCATAAGCATCCACTTGTCACCGTCAGAGAAGGAACAATACACTTGTTCCTGAAAGAATATGAGGATATTTTTGCATGGTCATATGACGATATGACAGGATTGAGCACATCTATAGTAGCTCACAAGCTACCTACAAATCCAATGTCTCAGCTAGTGAAGCAGAAACTCAGAAAATTGAAACCGGACATAAGCCTGAAAATCAAGGAGGAAGTCACCAAGAAGATCAAAGCCAAGGTCCTTGGGGTAGTTAAGTACCCAACCCGGTTAGCCAAACAGAGCAAGTCCCAAGGATGATTTCCCACTGCTAAACATACACATACTAATTGATAATTGTGCCAAGCATGAGCTCCGGTCCTTTGTGGATTGCTTCGCGGGTTATCATCAAATATAGATGGACGAAGAAGACGCAGAAAAGACAACCTTCATTACACCAGGGGATTGAACTATGCTCGACTTGATTCCTGTTTAAGAGGAGATACATAGGCAGCCCTGTGGGTTCGGTCACAATTCAATTAAATTTCCATTTTTCCCACAATTAGAAACTGGGGCAGAATTTTGAGGAGGACCCTCAGAATTCCGAAGCAAGCTCAGCCAACAGCAGAATACAGAATAGCCAAAATGTCACTTAGTTAACTGGAGCAGAATTTTAAGGAGGACCCTCAAAATTCTATGGCAAAGGAAGTTGCAATGCTCTAATAATGTCACAGTTACTGGTTCACCTAACTAATTTCTAAATTGCATCTTACTATATATTTGAAAACTATATACACATGCTTTTGAAAGGAACTTTACTTTTTAGCCAAATGCTACCCCTGGTAATTTGAACAGGACCCTCGGGCAGAGTGGAGCAGATCAAGCAGACGAAGGAACAAACCAATCTCCCCCGCAAAACTCACAAATTTTTCTTTGGATGCAGGAATAATAGGCATCGGCGCAACAACACAATTGCTATACACAAAACACATTGTCAGCTAAGAATGCTTCACTCTTACTCTTGCATATGCACGAGACTAAGCCCTGTCTCAATCCTGCATGAGGCTAAGCCCTGCCTCCCAATTTGCATAAGGCTAAGCATTTCCTACTCTCTGCATGAGACTAAGACCTATCTCAATCCTTGCATGAGGCTAAGCCCTGCCTCACATTCTAAATCATGCTAAGCATTGCCTTCTCTCTGCATGAGACTAAGCCCTGTCTCAATTCCTGCATGAGGCTAAGCCCTGCCTCACATTCTAAATCATGCTAAGCATTGCCTTCTCTCTGCATGAGACTAAGCCCTGTCTCAATTCCTGCATGAGGCTAAGCCCTGCCTCCCATCTCCATAAGGCTAAGCATTTCCTTCTCTTTGCATTAAACTAAGATCTTTCTCAATCCTTGCATGAGGCTAAGCCTTGCCTCACATTCTGCATAAGGCTAAGCATTGCCTTCTCTCTGCATGAGACTAAGCCCTGTCTCAATTCCTGCATGAGGCTAAGCCCTGCCTCCCATCTCCATAAGGCTAAGCATTTCCTTCTCTTTGCATTAAACTAAGATCTTTCTCAATCCTTGCATGAGGCTAAGCCTTGCCTCACATTCTGCATAAGGCTAAGCATTGCCTTCTCTTTGCATGAGACTAAGCTCTATCATGAATGTTGCACGAGACTAAGCATTGTCTCTCTTTGCATAAACACGAATATTGCTCTATCCTAAGTCTTGCATTGTTCTCTTCTCTCGTGCTAAGCTCTACCCTCAACTTTACATAAGACTAAGATATGTCTTGTTGCCTTTAGCATCATGTCTCTGCACCTCATGGGCTGAAATATAGCCAACTTGTTCGAAGGCGTCATAGTCTGAAGGCATCATCCTCATAGCTGGAAGACATCATGCCATGGCCTGAGGATCTCTCAAACTTTCACATAATTATTCAAAGACATCATGGTTCGGAGGCAACATCTGCATGGCCCGAGAACATCATTTCATGGCCTGCGAATCCGTTATCATACAATTCATGGACCGGGACATCATGGTCTAAGGACTACATCCTCGCCGTCCAAAGACAGTCTTCATAGTCCAAAGGGAATTTGCATCATGTCTAAGTTTATGCAATAATTTATGCATATGGGCTTGCAATGATTTTTGTAAATTTGCAGGTGGTTCAGAGAGTAACTGTTATCCCAACAGGAGCAATCCCGCTCCAGTTCCAATCCACATCCTCAAAAGTATTTCAAACATAACCGTTCATCGTCTGTTACCGAGTCTCATTTTCCCATAACCATTTCAAAACCCAATTAATACTATTTGGAAACCTTTGTCCATTCTTGCAAAAAATCCATTAGTTTACTCCATCATCGGATCCAGAACTACACACGACCTGATTCCTGTAAACTACGGATATGTAGGAAGTCAGAAGCCGGAGTGCGGCCTATATGTCGCACCCCCCTCTATTCTCCCTCTCCTTTTGGATCGTTCAGTGTATTCGACATTATTGGGACAACTCGTTTGTTTTTGGGAAAGGGGTAAGGAATTGAAGAGTCGCCACCTAACGAATTAAGGTGCGTTAGGGCACCTACTAAGGGTCATTTACAAATACAGATTGGATAACTAGAGATAGGGTAAGGGCTTGAAATTACTTCAAGGGGAAGGTGTTAGGCACTCCTCGAATTCCACAACTGTGGTTCCAGGCCAAACAAACCTTGTGAATTTTAAAACAGGTAGCACATAAGCAATAAAAGCACATAGGTAAACAAATAAAGGTTTTTGAGAAAATTCGTAGTCTAAGCACACATATGTGCTAAAGATAGGAGGTCCTAGGTTTTTTATCCTATAGGATCATATCCATGCAATTCCCGGTAATCACTCCTCAATGAGGGTCTACATGTTGCATTATCACACAGGTCATCATATCCATGTCTATCCTTTCCCACCCCTTAGTGGTTATTAAAGCGAGTGTTGTTTAACGACCTCTATGCGTGATGTTAACCGTCCCTTCTTAATGATCCTAGAGGAGATTAGGACCTCTACCTATAGGCAGTTCTAGATTAACCCCTAAGGTTTAAAAATAGAAAATACTAGGTGACAGACAAGAACAAATAGGACTTTAGCAGATAAAAGCAGGAAACACCAATTAAGAGGCTCAAATTTACCTCCACAGATAATGCATGTAATCAGCACGACTCAAAACAAAAACAAGGGCAGTATTATTAAACAGGATCCTAAAATATGATGTCTAAGTGAATATCAAAACACAGAAGATATGCAGTTTTATTTTATAAACCCAAACGCAGGGGCCCTAATCAGTTTGCCTACTGATTTTAAGCTTGTTAAACATGAAGCAGTAAACACAAAAGCAACAGTTTTCCAGTTTTATAAAGGTTGGTTACCTAAGGATTGCCTAGGCGGGGGGGTTGCACAATAGTTACCAGAATTGTTAAAGAAACTGTTGGTAAGCTGTTATACCTAAAGCATGTTGTTCCAAGTGTTGCAAAGACACAGGGGTTATTACCAGTTTTACTAACACAGGATAATCATATGTGAGACTGTATTGTGTCCCATTTTCATGCATCAGTAGTTTAGCTGGGTGTGACTTAGTGAGATCCTGAAACATGGTATCTAGTATGAAAATTATAAGATGCAGAATAATTTATATGCAAAATTCCTAAAAAAGCATGATTTCTAGATGCACAGAAAGTTACAGTATGATTTCAGAATATGCAGTAGCAACAGTTTTAATGTTAATGTTGTTATTTAGCCTAGAAGAAGGATTTCTAAGTGATGAAAATAATGTCAAATGAGATGCTGAAACAGTAAATCTAAGAACATGATATCTAATGCATGACAGTATTAGAATGTATTGGTTCTATGTATGGATTCTAATACGCACATAGAAATGTAAGCCTAAGGCATGGTTTTTACCCCATTGATATCGACAACAGACATGGCTACCCTCCCATTTTCACTATCAATCCCCAATATTCATTTACAACAATTATTACAAATCAATGTGAATGAATTACATAAATAGATTAAAAAAAATAAGAAGTTACACAATAGGGAGCCTGAAAACAGGCCCAGATTCTCAGAACCTCAAATGCCCAAATGTTTCATAGCCTTTCTCATATTCGTGTGTGTCAGAGTTCCCTAAAGACCTCAAGGGATCCTGGGCAGTGCTCACACCCAGATTTCACAACCATAATTGAGTAAGTGCAGTGTGGAAGTGCTAGCCCCAGTGCATCAGAGTTCAGAGGGATCTCACATGAATCCCAAGCCATTCATACACTGGAGGGGCAGAACTTAAGGACCTAAGAGTAGAGTGAGAGTGCTTGACATAGTTTTGAAAAGGTTTAATAGGAAAGCAGTATTTGAAAAAGAGACCCAGTTGAAGTAGTTTTATAAAATAGGAGAATTGGTTAGTAAAAAAGCTTTTGAAAATAGTTGTGTAATTTAAACAAACAGCAGGTCAGTCAAACAAGTTCAACAATACTCAGAGAACAAACCTTCACACAGGAATAACTGGGGATTGGAGACAAGTAGAGCATGTATGGTGAACACATAACAGACAGGGGTCCTTGGCAATTAGTGCAAATAGTAAGAAATATATTCATGAGTGCTAATTAAAACAAAGTCACAGAATCAGAAGTGCTCTAGGGGATTCATGGGGTTGGGAGATAGTATAGTATAGGATTTCATACTAAACATGATTGAGCATAGCATCAAGACAACTTGGGGTAATAAATTAATAGGTGCATACCAGAACTAGGAAACCAGTACACAAGCATCAAAATAGAGTAGAGTTACATTGAGATAGATTACAGGTTTATAAGAACATGCTAACCCTAAAGAGGTAAGACATAACTAGCATACTAGATGAAGCAATGATGCAAGGATGTCAATTACATGTTGAACAGCAATACAATAGATAGAAACAGATTAGGAACATGATAAACTGAAGCAGTAAAAGAAACATATTGGTTTTGGGACATAGTAAAGTAAGAATCACATAGAATCAGGGATTGAACTAGAGAAGATAGAACTGATTAGAGGAATTAACATAATAAACATAATATAAGCGGAAGAAGCAAGAATCAGAAACCCTACTGAACATAATAGGGTAAAATAACAGAAACTCAGAGTGTTCATGAGAAACAAGCACACAAACATATTACCAAAGAAGGACTCAGAATTATAACTAAGTGTTAAAACTAAGGTTTTATGATAACAAGTTATGAATAAAAAGCAATTTTAACAAAAGGTCGTTTTAAACATCACAAAACAATATTAAAAGACCAGAAATATATTTTGAAGAAAAGTTCCGGAAACCCTAATGGAAAAATAAACCGACGCTTTGAGAAATCAAAAGGTTTTTCATGAAACAAACGAAAATAGCTCAGAGAGACCCCAGATCTGTTATAGATCTAAGAGGTACAGTAGAAGAGATTAGGGTTTTCTAGAAAATAACCCAGAAATAGAGAGACCGGCTTAGAAACCTATAGGTTTAGCCGGAAAAAGGAAAGATCTTACTCGATCGAGCCATGGTGGCCTGAGAATGGTGAGCACAGGCCCAGGGGTGAGTGGAATGGCCGCTGGCCCCTTGAGGACCTCAAAGAAGGCAGGAATCCCGGCACAGGGGAGCCATTAAGGCTGGAGGATGGTGGTAAGCCCCCATAGTCGACGGCATGAGAGCACCGACGAGGGACAATTAGGGTTAGGGTAAAGAGCGTTTGAGAGAAGAAGAGAGGATATGACGACGGAGTGTGAGATGAGAAATGAGAGAATGAGGGTTTGGGGTGGTAGACTATTAGGTTAATTATGGAAAGGAGGGATCTGGTCCGTTGATCAAAAATTGATCAACGGTCCAAATTAAACAAGACATTGAGTCGGGGGATTAATGGATTGAGCTTGGGGTATTTGGGCTTGATTTAATCAGGTTTTGGTCTGGTCTAATAGGGAGTGATTAATCAATTTAGGCTAAAATTGAAATAGGCATGGGCTATTTGTTAAATACTTAGATAGTTTAATTAAAATAGTTTTATAAGGTAACTACTATTAATTAAATGAATTATATGCATGGAAATAACTTTAAAATGGCTATTTGATATTTAAAAAATATAGAAGGCTAATTTCTGGAAAAAAAATAGTATAAAATTACATGCTTAGGCTATAATTGCAAAGTTATTGCAATTATAGCCAAAAGATGTCAATTTGGCTAATTATGAAATAATTTGATCTTATTAGGACCATAAACAATGAATTAAATCAAGAAATGCCTTTGAAATCATTTGTGATGCGATTTTGTGATTATTTATCAGAAATAAAATGCTAGATAAATTAGACAAAATATAGGAAAATTATGGGAAAATATCAATCGTTGTTAATGCATGGTTTTGAAGGTACATATGCAATTTTAAAAATATTTTGGAAAATATTGGGTATCAACAACTGCCCTTCTTTACCCGAAAAGGATGAAAGAGTTGTCGGGTAAAGATAGATGGCCAATTGTGACCGAGCGAACCGGTTAGAGAGGTTTAGGCAGTGCTCCGGCTTCTGAGCTGCCTACATATCCCTGGTTTTACAGGAATTAGGTCGTATGTAGTTCCGGATTCATCGGAGAAGTACATCGATAGAGTTATCACAAGAAAACACACAACATCTAAGGATGAGCGAATGAACTGGCTTGCGGGATATCGGGTTTGATACGGTTGGGAGAACTGGAGCGGGATTGCTCCTGCTGGGATAGTCGTTTCTTGTCGGGTTACCTGCAAATAAAAGCAATACAAGTGTATACTATGCATAAATTTAAACATGATGCAGGTTCCCGTTGGATTATGAAAGTTGTCTTTGGACGGTTAGGGATGACGTCCTTAGACCATGATGTCCTGGTCCATGAATGGCTTGATGAGAGATTCGTAGGCCATGAAATGATGTTCTCGAGCCATGCAGATGGTGCCTCCAAACTATGATGCCTTTGAATAATGATATGCAACTTGAGAGAGATCCTCAGGCCATGACATGGTGTCTTCCGGCTATGAGGATGATGTCATTAGACTATGATGCCTTTGGACAGGTTGACGATATTTCAGCCCATGATATGCAATAATATAATGCTGACAAGACAGAGCTTAGTCTTGCGAATTGAAGGGCAGATCTTAGCCCGAAAGAGAAGCGGAGTAGATAATGCTTAAGAGACAGCGCTTAGTCTTGGTGAAAAAGTAAATTGGAGGCAGAGCTTAGCTTCAAGCAGATAGGAAGGCAGTGGTTAGCCTTATGCAAAATGGAAGGCAGAGATTAGCCTTACACAAGGGAAGGTAGGAGATTAGCCTTATGCAAATGGAAGGCAGAAGATTAGTTATGCAAGGAAGGTAGGAGATTAGCCTTATGCAAGTGAAGGCAGAGCTTAGCCTTATGCAGACGGAAGGCAAATGATTAGCCTTATACAAGGGAGATAGAGCTTAGTTTTATACAGACGGAAGGCAGATGATTAGCCTTATGCAAATGGAGGTAGAGCTTAGTTTTATGCAGACGGAAGGCAGATGATTAGCCTTATGAAAATGGAGGTAGAGCTTAACCTCAAGCAAAATGTGGGACAGAGCTTAGTCTCATGCAAGATGAAGGTCGTCTTGGCCCTATGCAAAGGAAAAAATAGCGAATTACTAGTAGGATTTATTAGCTGGTAATAGGTTGTGGTATTATGATTGTTGTGAGAACTGTGACTATGGAGCATGTTCGTTCATTTTTGCTGATAGTAAACTTTGCATTTGTGACTGTGTTGAAGTTTGTGACTTCGAAACCTGTTTGTTCTTTATTCCTGCATCCAAAGAAAAATCGTGAGTTCTGTAGATGGGGAAGGTTGGTTCGTATCCCGGCTGGCTTTGCTTGCTTCGTTCTGCTTGGTATGATGATCATGTTTATGTCATCGAGGTAGCGTTTTCTAAACAGGGCTATATTTTGAAAATGTGCATGATTTTATAAAGACATAGTAAAAATATATTTTGAGAAATTTAGATGAACCGACGACCGTGACATGGTTCAAGACATTACAACCACTCATGTTACGGAATTTTGAGGGTCCTCCTCAAAATTCTACCCCAATTAGATGGTTGATGATTCTGACAGTTGTACATGCTGCGATCGGCTGAACTTGCTTCGGAATTTTGAGGGTCCTTCTCAAAATTCTCCCCAGTTTCCAATTGCGGGGGGAAATGAGATTTTTATTGAATTATGACCGAACCCATAGGGCTGCCTAC
Source organism: Nicotiana paniculata (assembly GCA_005239505.1). Lineage (NCBI taxonomy): Eukaryota > Viridiplantae > Streptophyta > Magnoliopsida > Solanales > Solanaceae > Nicotiana > Nicotiana paniculata. The sequence goes on from MDKI01172778.1 coordinate 15,070, forward strand.
GTATACCCTCTTAAACGGGAATCAGGTCAGGCATAGTTCAATTTAATCATTGAAGAAAAGCATAGAAACTTACAAATAATATCGTTTGACTGCATCTGAATTTATTGGCTTTGGCCAGACTTCTCTGTCCATTTCTGCAAGCATGAGGGCTCCTCCTGTCAATACTCGGTGAACCATATACGGACGTTGCCAGTTGGGAGAAAATTTCCCTTTGGCTTCATCTTGATGTGGAAAGATCTTTTTTAACACCAGCTGCCCCGGTGTGAATTGTCTTGGCTTGACTCTCTTGTTGAAGGCTCTGGACATTCTATTCTGATAAAGTTGACCATGACATATTGCATTCATCATTTTCCCATCTATGAGGGCCAACTGCTCGTACCGACCTTCATTCAATGTCACGGATCTCAGCTTCTTGTATGATTCTTAAGGAAGGGATCTCCACTTTGGCAGGAATAACAGCGTCCGTACCATAAACCAGTAAATAAGGAGTTACCTCGGTTGATGTGCGAACTGTGGTGCGGTATCCCAGTAAGGCGAATGATAACTTTTCATGCCACTGTTTGTGCTTTTCTATCATCTTTCTCAATATCTTTTTGATGTTCTTGTTGGTGGCTTCCACAACTCCATTCATCTGTGGTCTATAGGCTGTGGAATTTTTGTGCTTGATTTTGAAAGTCTCGCACATGGCTTTCATCATATCACTATTGAAATTGGAGCCGTTGTCGGTAATGATTGACTCTGGAACCCCGAACCGACAGATGATACAGTCGCGGACAAAGTCTGCCACAACTTTCTTAGTCATTGCTTTGTGGATGCCGCTTCGACCCATTTGGTGAAATAATCAATAGCTACTAAGATGAATCTGTGTCCATCTGAGGCAGTAGGCTCTATCATTCCAATGACGTCCATTCCCCAGGGAGCGAACGGCCAAGGCGAGCCTATTGCATTGAGCTTGTTTGGGGGTACCTTTACCGTATCTTCATGTACCTGACATCAGTAGCATTTTCGGGCATACTGGATGCAGTCCGTTTCCATGGTCATCCAGAAGTATCCAGCTCTGATTATTTTCTTTTCCAAGACAAAACCATTCATATGTGGGTCGTAGGTCCCGACATGTATCTCTTCAAGTAGTCTGGAAGCTTCCTTTACATAAACACATCTTAATAATACCAAGTCAGGAGTTCTCCTGTATAGGTTTCCTCCGCTGAGAAAGAAATTATTGGACAATCTCCGGAGCGTGCGTTTCTGAGTGTGATTTGCAAGCTCTAGGTACTCTCCCTTTGACAAGTATTCCCTGATGTCGTGGAACCATGGTCTTCCGTCTGCTTCTTCTTCAACATGGGCACAATATGTTGGCTGGTTATGGATCTTCACTGAAATAGGATCAATGAAGTTCTTATCTGGGTGTTGTATCATGGATGATAGAGTGGCCAATGCATCGGCAAACTCGTTCTGAATTCTAGGGAGGTGCCAAATTCTGTCTTCGTGAACCTCTTTCTCAATTCCTGCACATAGTGCAGATACGGCAGTATCTTGGAATTCTTGGTAGCCCATTCTCCTTGTACTTAGTGTATTAGCAGATCTGAGTCACCAGTTACTAACAACTCCTGGATATTCATGTCAACGGCCATATTGAGCCCTAAGATGCAAGTTTCATATTCTACCATATTATTGGTGTAGGGAAATCTGAGTTTGGAAAATACCGGGTAATGTTGACCTGTTTCTGATATCAGGACAGCTCCAATGCCAACTCCTTTGAAATTGGCTGCTACGTCAAAGAACATTCTCCAACCGTCATAGGATTCTACAATGTCTTCTCCTATGAATGACACTTCTTCATCGGGAAAATAAGTTTGCAGGGGTTCGTATTCTCCTCCCACAGGATTCACGGCAAGATGATCTACCAATGCTTGCCCCTTGACCGTTTTCTGAGTCACATAGACAATGTCGAACTCACTCAGCAGAATTTGCCATTTATCCAGCTTGCTAGTGGGCATGGGCTTCTGAAAGATATACTTCAAGGGATCCATCCTTGATATGAGATATGTTGTGTAGGCACAGAAGTAATGCCTCAGCTTCTGGGCTACCCAGGTCAGAGCACAGCAGGTAAGTTCCAGTAGAGAATACCGTGCCTCATATGGAGTGAACTTCTTACTCAGGTAATAAATATCATGTTCCTTTCTTCCTATCTCATCATGCTGTCTAGAACGCAGCCGAAAGCTTCATCTAATACCGCAAGGTAGAGTAGCAAGGGTCTACCTTTCTCTGACGGGACCAAAACTAGTGGCGTTGAAAAGTATTCCTTGATTTTTTTGAAAGCTTTCTAACAATCCTCGGTCAATTTGTTCGCAGCATCTTTATTTAGCATCTTGAAGATTGGTTCACATATAACCGTGGACTGGGCTATGAATCGGCTGATGTAGTTAAGGCGTCCCAGGAAACTCATCACATCTTTCTTGTTCTTTAGCGGTGGTAACTCTTGGATGGATTTGACCTTTGATGGGTCCAATTCTATCCCTCGGTGGCTGACGATGAACCCAAGCAATTTCTCAGCAGGAACCCCGAACGCACACTTCGCGGGATTTAATTTCAAGTTGTACTTTTGCAGCTTGTTGAAAGAACTTTCTCAAATCTGTTGTATGGTCGGTGGCTCTTTTGGACTTGATGATGATGTCATCCACATACACCTCGATTTCTTTATGTATCATGTCATGGAAGATAGTGGTCATAGCTCTCATATAGGTGGCCCCAGCATTCTTTAGGATGAATGGCATCATCTTATAACAGTAGACTCCCCACGGCGTAATGAAAGCCTTTTTCTCAGCGTCTTCCTTATCCATCCAAATCTGATGGTAACCAGCAAAGCAATCCACGAACGACTGAAGCTCATGCTTGGCGCAATTGTCAATTAGGATGTGTATGTTCGGGAGAGGGAAATAATCATTTGGACTGGCCCGGTTGAGATCCCGATAGTTGACACAAACCCTGACCTTTCCATCTTTCTTGGGGACTGGCACGATGTTGGCTAACCATGTTGGATATTCAACTACCCTGAGAACCTTGGCGTTGATTTGCTTGGTAACTTCCTCTTTGATTCTCATACTCATATCAGGCTTGAACTTTCTGAGCTTTTGCTTTACCGGTGGGCACATTGGATTGGTCGACAACTTGTGAGCCCCAATAGATGTACTTAGACCAGTCATGTTACCGTACGACCATGCAAATATGTCGTCATACTCTTACAAGAATTGTGTGTATTCCACTTTCTCTGATGGCGACAAATGGATGTTGATGCGGGTTTCTTTGACAGTCTCTGAATCTCCCAAGTTGATTACCTCTAGATCTCATCCAAATTGGACTTAGGCTTGTTTTCAAAATCCTCAAATTCTCTGATAATTTTGTCGGGTATGACATCCTCTTCTTCTGAATAACTGTCCTTTTGTTGTGTTGTCTCATTGCATGCCATAGTCATTGGTTCATCAAGACAGAAAATAGTGATGTTGTATAGATAAAATAATGAGAGAAACTATAATAAATAAATACAGATTGGTTGAAACATAAAAGTGATTTTCGAATGTTTTGGAACATTGGAGATTTTATTAAAAAATGCAAAAATGGAAAAGGCGAAAAGGAAATCATTAGCAAAAATGAAATAAACAATGCTTGTTCAGCCTTGCTACCCCGAGACTCGTCGGGCCCTGGATGGTCTGACAATCTGGTTCTTGAGGAATGATCCCTTACTCACAGCTTGGATGGTAGCGCCTTCCTCCTCAACAATGACACAAAATCCATATTCTCGTCTTCCAAGAATAAGTTCTAGGATGAGGAGAAGGTGGAGGGCCCCTGGATATTGTGTGATATGATGATGATGCCAGAATGCACGAACCAACCTTTGGGGAGGGGAATAATCAAAAGAAAGAAACAAAAGCAAAAGGTATCCAAGTCAGTGAGGATCATGAGAAAATATTGCAGTATTTAAACACATAATGTAGGAATAAAATCGTGTCCTAACTTGGGAGCCTAGTTGTGCCCGAGGTAGGCCTAGCGACAAGTTGATTTGGAGAACTTAGATGCCAAAAGGACTCATTTTATTAGTGTAAAATAGACGAATCCAAAACGACACTAAAATAATAAGCAGGAAATAAGGTCACTAACGGCACTCGGCCTTATTACATTAATAAAAGCAATGAAAAGGAAACCTAGACTACTTGGTCGTAGAAGGACCTTCCCTCGGCTTGATCTTCTTGGATCTGTCAATCAGGTTCCCCAGGTCGTGCATGCCCAACAGCAGGTATTCTTTGGACCATGCCGAACCTGGGAACTTCGTGCCTCATTTTCTGCAAAATAGATAAGGTTAGACCCTTACCCCCGCCAGACTCGACTATTTATACACTTATTATTAGCATACATACATTTAGTTCTCCAAATAAATGCACAAAACGTGATTGCGTCCATTGGGATTATGAAAAACCCGGTGGACTTTTGGATAAGGCTGTCTTAAAGGGTTATTGTGCGGACGACACGTTAACCCGGCTAGGTTTGACCATGATACATGTACAATATAACAGAGTAAGGTTTCTATAGGATTTTAGATTGGTACCCTCAAGTGGACAACTTGAGGGGGAAAGGCACGGAACCGTCGATTGCACCAATGATCGACTAGTTTTACCGCAAATAAGCCTT
>ML333881.1:0-11683 GCA_005239505.1 Nicotiana paniculata
ATCCTATATTACTTGTCGACCACGTACACTTGCGTGTGCATTGGGAAATCAACCAACAAGGAACCATAACCAACGCCTCGAAGTGATCAATTTACATTTTTTGGCATTTTACTATAATTAAATTGGAAATTCCGTCCAAGGATAAATACGGGCGAGAGACCGATAGCGAACAAGTACCGCGAGGAAAAGATGAAAAGGACTTTGAAAAGAGAGTCAAATAGTGTTTGAAATATTCGAGACGGAAGCGGATAGGGGTCGGCGATGCGCCCCGGTCTGACGTGGAATGGTGTTGAGCCGGTCCGCCGATCGACTCGGGGTGTGGACCAGTGTGGATTATGGCATGATATTTATCGGGGACATCAAAAACGAATCAAGCAACCATAACCAACGCTTCGATATTATCAAGTTACATTTTTTTGCATTTTATGGAAATTAAGCGGGAATTCTGCCACTCGTTACTGTACTATCGCCTGCCATGGTACAGGCCGGACGCCTTGGTACGTAGCCGGTACCGGGTCACGTGATATTTTTTGGAGTATGAAATATGACCCAAGGAACCATAACCAATGCTTCGAAATGATCAAGTTACATTTTTGGCATTTTATGGCAATTAAACTGGAATCCCGTCAGTCGTGCCTCTGTTATCACCTGCCATGGCCCAGGAAGGACGCCTTGGTATAGAGAAGGTACCGGATCACATGATATTTCTCCAGGACATCAAATACGACCCACGGAACCATAACCAACGCTCTGAAATGATCAAGTTACATTTTTTGGCATGTTATGGCAATTAAACTGGAATTCCGACAATCGTGCCTGTATTATCGCTTGCCATGGTCCAGGCCGGACGCCTTGGTACGGAGCCAGTACCAGGTCGCATGACATTTTCCGTGAAATGAAATATGACCCAAGGAACCATAACCAACGCTTCGAAATGATCAAGTTACATTTTTTGGCAATTAAACTTGAAATCCGCTAGTCATGCCTGTATCATCGCATTCCATGGTCCAGGTCGGATCCTTGGTACGGAGCCGGTACCAAATCTCGTGATATTTGTCCGAGACATCATATATGACACAAGGAACCATGACCAACGCTTCGAAATGATTAGAATACATTTTTTGGCATTTTATGGCAATCAAACTAGAATTCTGCCAGTCGTGCATGTATTATCGCCTGCCATGGTCCAGTCGGGACGCCTTGGTACGGAGCCGGTACTGGATCGCATGATATTTGTCGGGACATCAAATACGACCCAAAGAACCATAACCAACACTTCTAAATGATCAAGTTACATTTTTTGGCATTTTATAGCAATTAAACTTGAATTCAGCCAATCGTGCCTGTATTATCACCTGCCATGGTCCAGGCCGGACGCCTTGCTAGGAGCCTCTACCGGATCACATGATAGTTCTCAGGGACATCAAATATGACCCAACGAACCATAACCAAAACTTCGAAATGATCAAGTTACATTTTTGGCATTTTATGGCAATTAAATTGGAATTCCGCCAGTCGTGCCTGTATTACCGCCTGCCATGGTCCAGGCCGGACGCCTCGGTACAGAACCTGTACCGGATCACATGATATTTGTCCGGGACTTCAAATATGACCCAAGTAACCATAACCAACACTACGAAATGATCAAGTTACATTTTTTGGGCAGTTTATGGTAATTAAACTGGAATTCAGCCAGTCGTACATGTATTATCGCCATCCATGGTCCATGCCGGACGCCTTGGTACGTATCTGGTACCGTATCGCATGATATTTGTCCGGGAGATCAAATACAACCCAAGAAACCATAACCAACTCTTCGAAAGGATTTTATGGCATTTTATGGCAACTAAAATAGAATTCTTCCAAGTCGTGCCTGCATTATCGCCTTCCATGATCCAGGCCGGACGCTTTGGTACGTAGCCGGTGCCGAATCGCATGATATTTGTGCGGGACATAAAATACAACCCAAGGATTCATAACCAATGCTTCAAAATGATCAAGTTACATTTTTTGGAATTTTAATACAATTAAACTGGAATTCCGCTAGCCATGCTTGTATTATCGCATGCCATAGTCCAGGCCGAACGCCTTTGTACGAAGCCGGTACCGGATCACATGATATTTCTCTGGGACATCAAATACAACCCAAGAATCCATAGCCAACACTTTGAAATGATCAACCTACATTTTTTGGTATTTTATGGCAATTAAACTAGAATTCTGCCATTCGTGCCTGTATTATCGCCTGCCATGGTGCAAGTCGGACGCCTTGGTACGAAGCCGGTAACGGGTCGAATGATATTTTTCTGGGACATTAAATATGACCCAAGGAACCATAACTAACACTTTGAAATGATCAAGTTACATTTTTTGTAATTTTATAGCAATTAAATAGGAATTCCGACAATCGTGCCTATATTATTGCCTGCTATGGTCCAGGCCGGACGCCTTGGTAAGGAGTCGGTACCGGGTTGCATGATATTTTTCCGGCACATTAAATAGTTCCCAAGGAACCATAACCAACACTTCGAAATGATCAAGTTACATTTTTTGGCATTTTATGGCAATTAAACTGGAATTCCGCCAGTCGTGCCTGTATTAGCGCCTGCCATGGTCCAGGCCGGACGCCTTGTTACGGAGCCGGTACAAGATCGCATGATATTTTTCCCGGACATCAAATACGACCCAAGGAACCATAACCAATGCTTTGAAATGATCAAATTACATTTTTGGCATTTTATGGCAATTAAACTAGAATTTCGCCTATCGTGCCTCTATTATCACCTACCATGGTCCAGGCCGGACGCCTTGGTACAAATCCGGTAACGGATCACATGATATTTCTCCAAGACATCCAATAAGACCCATGGAACCATAGCCAACCGCTTCGAAATGATCAAACTACATTTTTCGGCATTTTATGGCAATTAAACTGGAATTCCGCCAGTCGTGCATTCATTATCGCCTGCCATGGTTCAGGCCGGACGCCTTGGTACGGAGCCGGTACCGGATCTCATGATACTTATCCGGGACATCAAGTACGACCCAAGGAACCATAACCAACTCTTCGAAATGAGAAAGTTAATTTCTTTTGGCATCTTATGGATATTAAACTGGAGTTCCGTCAATCGTGCATGTATTATCGCCTACCATTGTCCAGGCCGGACTCCTTGGTATGGAGCAGGTACCGGATCGCATGATATTTTTCAGGGGTATCAAATATGACCCAAGGAACCATAACCAACGCTTCGAATGATCTAGTTAGATTTTTTGGCATTTTATGGCAATTAAACAGAAATTCCGCCAGTCGTACCTCTATTATCGCCTGCCATGGTCCAGGCCGGACACCTTAGTACGAAGCCGTTACCGGGTCGCATGATATTTTTCTGGGACATTAAATATGACCCAAGGAACCATAACCAATGCTTCGAAATGATCAAGTTACATGTTTTGGCATTTTATGGCAATTAAACTGTAATTCTGCCAGTCGTGCATGTATTATCGCCATCCATGGCCCAGGCCGGACGCCTTGGTATGGAGCCGGTACCGGATCACATGATATTTTTCTGGGAAATCAAATACAACCCAAGGAACCATAACCAACTCTTCGAAATGATCAAGTTACATTTTTTGGCATTTTCTGGCAATTAAACTTGAATTCCGCCAAGTCATGCCTGTATTATCGCCTGCCATGGTCCAGGCCGGACGCTATGGTACGTAGCCGGTACCGAATCACATGATATTTTTCCGGGACGTCAAATATGACCCAAGGAACCATAACTAAAACTTCAAAATGATGAAGTTACATTTTTTGGCATTTATTGCAATTAAATTGGAATTCTGCCAAGTTGTGTCTGTATTATCGCCTGCCATGGTCGAGGCCGGACGCCGTGGTACGTAGCCAGTACCGAATCACATGATATTTTTCCGGGACGTCAAATATGACCCAAGGAACCATAACCAACTCTTCGAATGGATAAATTTACGTTTTTTGCCAGTTTATGGCAATTAAACTGGAATTCAGCCAGTCGTGCCTGTATTATCGCCATCCATGGGCCAGGCCGGGCGCCTTGGTATGGATCCGATACCGGATCGCGTGATATTTATCCGGGACATCAAATACAACTGAAGAAACCATAACCAACTCTTCGAATGGATAAATTTACGTTTTTTGCCAGTTTATGGCAATTAAACTAGAATTCCGCTAAGTCGTGCCTGCATTATCACCTTCCATGGTCCAGGTCGGACGTCTTGGTATGTAGCCGGTATCGAATCGCATGATATTTGTCCGGGACATCAAATACAACCCAAGGATTCATAACCAATGCTTCGAAATGATCAAGTTACATTTTTTTGAATTTTATGGCAATTAAACTGGAATTNATAAAATATGACCCAAGCAACCGTAACAAAAACATTGAAATGATCAAGTTACATTTTTTGGCATTTTATGACAATTAAACTGGAATTGCGCCAGTCATGCATATATTATCGCCTGTCGTGGTCCAGGTCGGACGCCTTGGTACGGAGCCAGTACCAAATCGCATGATATTTGTCCAGGACATTAAATACAATCCAAGGAACCATAACCAAAGCTTTGAAATGATCAAGTTATATCTTTTAGCATTCTATGGCAATTAAACTGGAATTTCGTTAGTCGTGCCTCTATTATTGCCTACCATGGTCCAGGCCGGACGCCTTGGTACAGAGCTGGTACCGGATCGTATGATATTTGTCCGGGACATTAAATATGACCCAAGGAACCATAACNTGGAATTCCGCCAGTCGTGCCTGTATTAGCGCCTGCCATGGTCCAGGTCGGATGCCTTGGTACGAAGCCGGTACCGGATCACATGATATTTGACTCTACATCAAATACGACCCAAGGAACCATAACCAACGCTTCGAAATGATCAAGTTACATTTTTTGGCATTTTATGGCAATTAAACTGGAATTCCGCCAGTCGTGCCTGTATTATCGCCTGCCATGGTCCAGGCTGGACGCCTTGGTACGGAGCCGGTACCGGATCGCATGATATTTGTCCGGGACATCAAATACGACCCAAGTAACCATAAACAACTCTTCGAAATGATCAATTTACATTTGTTTGGTATTTTATGGCAATTAAAATGGAATTCCGCTAGTCCGGCATGTAATATCGCCTGCCATGGTCCAGGCCGGACGCCTTTGTACGGAGCTGGTACTGGATCGCATGATATTTATCCGGGACAGCAAATACCACCCAAGGAACCATAACCAACGCTTCGAAATGATCAAGTTACATTTTTTTGTATTTTATGGAAATTAAATTGGAATTCTGCCAGTCGTGTCTGTATTATCGCTACCATGGTCCAGGACGGAAGCCTTGGTACGAAGCCGATACCGGATCATATGATATTTGTCTAGGACATCAAATACCACACGAGGAACCATAACCAACTCTTCGAAATTATCAAGTTACATTTTTTGGCATTTTAAGGCAATTAAACTGGAATTCTGCCAGTCATGCCTGTATTTATAACCTCCCATGGTCCAGACCGGACGCCTTGGTACGAAGCCGGTATCGGATCGCATGATATTTGACCGGGACATTAGATATGACCCAAGGAACCATAACCAACGCTTTGAAATGATCAAGTTACATTTTTTGGCATTTTATGGCAATTAATTTGGAATTCCGCCAGTCGTGCCTGTATTACCGCCAGCCATGGTCCAGGACGGACGCCTTGGTACGGAGCCGGTACCGGATAGCATGATATTTGTCCGATATATCAAATACAACCCAAGTAACCATAACCAACGCTTCGAAATGAACAAGTTACATTTTGTGGCATTTTATTGTAATTAAACTTGAATTCCGCCACTCGTGCCTGTATTATTGCCTGCCATAGTCTAGACTGGACGCCTTGGTATAGAGCCGGTACCGGATAACATGATATTTGTCCGGGACATCAAATACGACCCAAGGAACCATAACCAATGCTTCGAAATGATAAAGTTAAATCTTTTGGCATTTTATGGCTATTAAACTAGAATTCTGCTAGTCGTGTCTGTATTATCGCCATCCATGGTCCAGGCCAGACGCCTTGGTATGGAGCCGATATCGGATCGCATGATGGTTTTCTGGGACATCAAATAAAACCTAAAGAACCATAACGAACTCTTTGAAATGGTCAATTTACATTTTTTGTCTTTTTATGGCAATTAAACTTGAATTCCGTCAGTCGTGCCTTTATTATCGCCTGCCATGGTCCAAGCCGGACGCTGTGGTACGTAGTCGGTACCGAATCGCATGATATTTTTCCGGGACATAAATTATGACCCAAGGAACCATAACCAACACTTCGAAATGATCAAGTTACATATTTTCGCATTTTTTGGCAATTAAACTTGAATTCCGCCAGTCATGCCTGTATTATCGCCTGCCATGGTCCGGGTCGGACTCCTTGGTACGGAGCTAGTACCAAATCTCATGATCTTTGTATGAGACATCAAATACGACATAAGGAACCATAACCAACGCATCGAAGTGATCAATTTAAATTTTTTGGCATTTTACGATAATTAAATTGGAAATTCCGTCCAAGGCTAAATACGGGCGAGAGACCGATAGCGAACAAGTACCGCGAGGGAAAGATGAAAAGGACTTTGAAAAGAGAGTCAAAGAGTGCTTGAAATCTTCGAGAGGGAAGCGGATAGGGGTCGGCGATGCGCCCCGGTCTGACGTGGAATGGTGTTGAGCCAGTCCGCCGATCGACTCGGGGCGTGGACCAGTGTGGATTGTGGCATGATATTTCTCCGGGACATCAAATACGACACAAGGAACCATAACCAACCCTTCCAAATGATCAAGTTACATTTTTTTGCATTTTATTGAAATTAAGCGGGAATTCTGCCACTCGTTACTGTACTATCGCCTGCCATGGTACAGGCCAGACTCCTTGGTAAGGAGCAGGTACCGAGTCACGTGATATTTTCTGGAGTATGAAATATGACCCAAGGAACCATAACCAACGCTTCGAAATGATCAAGTTACATTTTTGGCATTTTATGGCAATTAAACTGGAATTCCGCCACTCGTGCTTGTATTAGCGCCTGCCATGGTCCAGGCCGGACGCCTTGGTACAGAGACGGTACCGGATCGCATGATATTTGTCGTGGACATCAAATGCGATCCAAGTAACCATAACCAACGCTTCGAAATGATCAAGTTACATTTTTTGGCATTTTATGGCAATTAAACTGGAATTCCGTCAGTCGTGCCTCTGTTATCACCTGCCATGGTCCAGGAAGAATGCTTTGGTATAGAGAAGGTACCGGATCGCATGATATTTCTCCAAGACATCAAATACGACCCACGGAACCATAACCAACGCTCTGAAATGATCAAGTTACATTTTTTGGCATGTTATGGCAATTAAACTAGAATTCCGACAGTCGTGCCTGTATTATCACTTGCCATGGTCCAGGCCGGACGCCTTGGTACGGAGCCAGTACCAGGTCGCATGACATTGTCCGTGAAATGAAATATGACCCAAGGAACCATAACCAACGCTTCGAAATGATTAGATTACATTTTTTGGCATTTTATGGCAATCAAACTGGAATTCTGCCAATCGTGCATATATTATCGCCTGCCATGGTCCAGTCCAGACGCCTTGGTACGGAGCCGGTACTGGATCGCATGATATTTGTCGGGACATCAAATACGACCCAAGGAACCATAACCAACGCTTCTAAATGATCAAGTTACATTTTTGGCATTTTATAGCAATTAAACTTGAATTCAACCAATCGTGCCTGTATTATCACCTGCCATGGTCCAGGCCGGACGCCTTGGTAGGAGCCTGTACCGGATCAAAAGATATTTCTTAGGGACATCAAATACGACCCAAGGAACCATAACCAAAACTTCGAAATGATCAAGTTACATTTTTGGCATTTTATGGCAATTAAATTGGAATTCCGCAAGTCGTGCCTGTATTACCGCCTGCCATGGTCCAGGCCGGACGCCTCGGTACAGAGCTTGTACCGGATCACATGATATTTGTCCGGGACTTCAAATATGACCCAAGTAACCATAACCAACACTACGAAATGATCAAGTTAAATTTTTTGGGCATTTTATGGCAATTAAACTAGAATTCAGCCAGTCGTGCATGTATTATCGCCATCCATGGTCCATGTCGGACGCCTTGGTACGGATCTGGTACCGGATCGCATGATATTTGTCTGGGAGATCAAATACAACCCAAGAAACCATAACCAACTCTTCGAAAGGATTTTTTGGCATTTTATGGCAACTAAAAATAGAATTCTTCCAAGTCGTGCCTGCATTATCGCCTTCCATGATCCAGGCCGGACGCCTTGGTACGTAGCCAGTACCGAATCGCATGATATTTGTCTGGGACATAAAATACAACCCAAGGATTCATAACCAATGCTTCGAAATGATCAAGTTACATTTTTTGGAATTTTATTGCAAATAAACTGGAATTCCGCTAGCCGTGCCTGTATTATCGCCTGCCATAGTCCAGGCCGGACGCCTTTGTACGAAGCCGGTACCGGATCACATGATATTTCTCTGGGACATCAAATACAACCCAAGGAACCATAGCCAACACTTCGAAATGATCAACCTACAATTTTTGGTATTTTATGGCAATTAAACTAGAATTCCGCCATTCGTGCCTGTATTATCGCCTGCCATGGTCCAAGTCGGACGCCTTGGTACAAAGCCGGTAACAGGTCGAATGATATTTTTCTGGGACATTAAATATGACCCAAGGAACCATAACCAATGCTTCGAAATGATCAAGTTACATTTTTTGGCATTTTATGGCAATTAAACTGGAATTCCATCAGTCGTGCATGTATTATCGTCTGCCATGGTCCAGGCTAGACGCCGTGGAACGGAGTCGGTACCGGATCGCATGATATTTGTCCGGGATATAAAATATGACCCAAGGAACCATAACTAACACTTTGAAATGATCAAGTTACATTTTTGGCATTTTATAGCAATTAAATAGGAATTCCGATAATCGTGCCTATATTATTGCCTGCCATGGTCCAGGCCGGACGCCTTGGTAAGGAGTCGGTACCGGGTCGCATGATATTTTTCTGGCACATTAAATAGTACCCAAGGAACCATAACAAACACTTCGAAATGATCAAGTTACATTTTTTGGCATTTTATGGCAATTAAACTGGAATTCCGCCAGTCGTGCCTGTATTAGCGCCTGCCATGGTCCAGGCCGGACGTCTTGTTACGGAGACGGTACGGGATCGCATGATATTTTTCACAGACATCAAATACGACCCAAGGAACCATAACCAATTCTTTGAAATGATCAAATTACATTTTTGGCATTTTATGGCAATTAAACTGGAATTCCGCCTATCGAGCCTCTATTATTGCCTACCATGGTCCAGGACGGACGCCTTGGTACAAAGCCGGTAACGGATCGCATGATATTTCTCCAAGACATCCAATAAGACCCACGGAACCATAACCAACCGCTTCGAAATGATCAAACTACATTTTTCGGCATTTTATGGCAATTAAACTGGAATTCTGCCAGTCGTGCATGTATTATCGCCTGCCATGGTTCGGGCCGGACGCCTTGGTACGGAGCTGGTACCGGATCTCATGATATTTATCCGGGACATCAATTACGAACCAAGGAACCATAAACAACGCTTCGAAATGAGCAAGTTAATTTTTTTGGCATTTTATGGCAATTAAACTGGAATTCCGTCAGTCGTGCATGTATTATCGCCTGCCATTGTCCAGGCCGGACTCCTTGGTATGGAGCAGGTACCGGATCACATGATATTTGTCAGGGGTATCAAATATGACCCAAGTAACCGTAACCAACGCTTCGAATGATCTAGTTAGATTTTTTTGCATTTTATGGCAATTAAACTGAAATTCCGCAAGTCGTACCTGTATTATCGCCTGCCATGGTCCAGGCCGGACACCTTAGTACGAAGCCGGTACCGGGTCGCATGATATTTGTCTGGGACATTAAATATGACCCAAGGAACCATAACCAATGCTTCGAAATGATCAAGTTACATGTTTTGGCATTTTATGGCAATTAAGCTGTAATTCCGCCAGTCGTGCATGTATTATCGCGATCCATGGCCCAGGCTGGACGCCTTGGTATGGAGCCGGTACCGGATCACATGATATTTTTCTGGGAAATCAAATACAACCCAAGGAACCATAACCAACTCTTCGAAATGATCAAGTTACATTTTTTGGCATTTTCTGACAATTAAACTTGAATTCCGCCAAGTCATGCTTGTATTATCGCCTGCCATGGTCCAGGCCGGACGCTATGGTACGTAGCCGGTACCGAATCACATGATATTTTTCCGGGACGTCAAATATGACCCAAGGAACCATAACTAAAACTTCAAAATGATCAAGTTACATTTCTTGGCATTTATTGCAATTAAACTGGAATTCTGCCAAGTCGTGCCTGTATTATCGCCTGCCATGGTCGAGGCCGGACGCCGTGGTACGTAGCTGGTACCGAATCGCATGATATTTGTCCAGGAAATTAATATGACCCAAGGAACCATAACAAAAACTTCGAAATGATCAAATTACATTTGTTGGCATTTTATCGCAATTAAACTGGAATTCAGCCAGTCGTGTTTGTATTATCGCCATCCATGGTCCAGGCCGGGTGCCTTGGTATGGATCCGATACCGTATCGCGTGATATTTGTTCGGCACATCAAATACAACCCAAGAAACCATAACCAACTCTTCGAATAGATAAAGTTACATTTTTTGGCAGTTTATGGCAATTAAACTAGAATTCCGCCAAGTCGTGCCTGCATAATCACCTTCCATGGTCCAGGTCGGACGACTTGGTATGTAGCCGGTATCGAATCGCATGATATTTGTCCGGGACATCAACTACAACCCAAGGATTGATAACCAATGCTTTGAAATGATCAAGTTACATTTTTTGGAATTTTATGGCAATTAAACTGGAATTCCGCAAGTCGTGCCTGTATTATTGCCTGCCATGGTCTAGGCCAGACGCCGTGGTACGTAGCCAGTACCAAATCGCATGATATTTGATCGGTACATAAAATATGACCCAAGGAACCGTAACCAAAACTTTGAAATGATCAAGTTACATTTTTTAGCATTTTATGGCAATTAAACTGGAATTGCGCCAGTCATGCATATATTGTCGCCTGCCGTGGTCCAGGTCGGACGCCTTGGTACGGAGCCGGTACCAAATCGCATGATATTTGACCGGGACATTAAATACGATCCAAGGAACCATAACCAAAGCTTCGAAATGATCAAGTTATATCTTTTAGCATTTTATGGCAATTAAACTGGAATTCCGTTAGTCGTGCCTCTATTATTGCCTGCCATGGTCCAGGCCGGACGCCTTGGTACAGAGCTGGTACCGGATCGTATGATATTTTTCTAGGACATTAAATATGACCCAAGGAACCATAACCAACGCTTCGAAATGATCAAGTTACATTTTTTGGCATTTTATGGCAATTAAAATGGAATTCCGCCAGTCGTGCCTGTATTAGCGCCTGCCATTGTCCAGGTCGGACGCCTTGGTATGAAGCTGGTACCGGATCGCATGATATTTGACTGGGACATCAAATACGACCCAAGGAACCATAACCAACG
>ML333882.1:0-51669 GCA_005239505.1 Nicotiana paniculata
TGAAGAAAATCTGTACAAATCGATGTCTTGCCGTTCGAATCCCTTCTCTCCTCTTCGAATCTCCCTTCTAAGTTGTGTTTTTGGGGTCTATTTATAAGTTTAGGACAAACCATAAACGTGTAGGACACTTCTATTTCAACCGGGAAACACTTAAACTCGTCAAAACTCGAAATTGACCAGAACCAGGAGACCAGGCATTTTGGCTCTAAGGCCTGGATAAGTCCAGGCCAGGCCTGGCTTTAGGAGGCTAACGCCCCCCTAACGCCAGGGCCAAACTGGCTTTAGAAGGCAAACGCTTGGATAAGGCCAGGGTGTTCCCTCTTCGCCTCTCAAGTGTATTTTCGACGTATTTGCATCCATTTAGCTCGATTTCCATCTCTAATTCACCTACACATGAAATAAACTCCATTAAGCACATAAGAAGTGTATTTTTTTTATCATTAACACACATAAAATGTAAGGCATATAACATGTTAAACTATGAATTCTAGCCTCGCATCATTAGGCATCCCGAAGTGCCATTGAGATGAAGCAGGGGGAGCTAAAAGTGAAAAAACGTTTTGTTGAAGTCTTCATAATAAGGTGATCGACAGAAATATTAGCAAGAGAATAAGAAGAGAGTAAATGAAACATTGTGAGTAAGATGTGATAAATGGGTGATAACGGTAAATCAAAATATGACAGAATGAAAAATTCTATAATCAAGTGAAGGAAAAGATGAGAGGAGACAGGCCTTGAGACAATACAAGAGTATAAGCCATACCCTCATTTCGAGAAATGAGTTGGTGAATCAAACATGATTACCATAAGGAAAAGTTAGACCCTCAGAGTAATAGAAATGAGTATGGGCTAGTGAACAAGATAAACTGAATATGAATTAGGGACCAAAGGATTTCATAATAGTTTGCATCATGTGAATTTCAGAGATAGCATTCCGACAATAATATAATGGACAACAAAAGAATAACCTTTAAAGTTCATTCAAGAAGACGCTTCCCTAAAGCAAGCACTATAAGCATAGTTATGCTTTAGGTACTAAATTTGCCAGTTACGCCACATGTCACCCTCAAGCGTAAGGTATTAAGTTATCTTTGGTACAGAAGGGTTACCTCAAGGCAAGTATGATGTCAGTGAAGATGTGAAAAGATGCCAAATATGATGAGGTAACTAAGGAATAAAAAGGAAGAATGCGGTAAAAAGGCAAAAGGAATGAGATTGTATTTATTTATATCCTACAGATATGTTACGACTCCAGAACATTATGCAAGCACGACGCTCGTAAGAGGCAGTAAGGGTTCCCAACAAGGATGTTAATTGGTAAATAAGTGCGAATGGACACTTGAAACATAAGGAGCTAGTGCGGGGGAAAGTTAAGATAAAAATATATATAACCCAAGAGAGGTTACACATAATATAAATATGAGAATGGACCAACGGGTAGTCTGTAGTTAATTTAGGAAGAGCCTAGTTATAGCTAAACAAGAGGTCATAGATAAATCAACAGATCGTGCAAGGTAAACGTAGTGAAACCCAACATAGGGAATTCAGTATCGCAGATATGATGCCATCGTGATCCTTGAGTAATATAGGAGTTTGGTTAGTTAAAGGTACCGTATAAGTGTTGCGGAAATAAAAGAAAGTGCCACTAGGAAGATAGCCAAATTTCATTTAAGAAGAAACCCTACAAGAACAAGGGCGCGTAGGTAAGTAACTAAGGATAATGATAGGCAAGTAAGAACATGAGAAATACCGTGGGGTATAAAATGTAACAAGCGCGCAACTTTACAAGAGTCAGAGGGTCTTTCCTAAGCACTGCAACAAAAGACTAGCTAAGGAAATAAGGAAGAAGGCTTCAACATAAGCATAGTGAGTTAAATCATAAATGGTCTTGTAACAACAATATCACTATAATATTTTATGCACTACATAATAAAGTGGCACCTATCGTGGCTAATGAACGGGAAGAATAAAAAAATTAAAAGTTGATAATTGAGATCATATGAGTTACAGGGAACTCCAATATTCGTGGGCACTAAGATAAGCCAAGTATCCATGCAACAAGTGGCAGAACGACCAAGAAAAATGATTGCTTACCTTTTAAGACAACTAAGGCACAAAAGGAAATCTATGGTGCTAGCAAGTTAAAGAAAGGTTACGAGTAGTATATATAGATATGTGTGGTAGCAAGCTAAAGTATCGTAGAGTGATAAGGTTTTTGGTAGATATGAGTAATGATAAGAAAAGGTGAGTGAGAAGGTGATGAGAATAGGTAAATCCTCGCAATTAAACTCAACACTGATGGTTTCAGTAAGTTGTAGAAAGCTCGATACATCCTGAATGAAATCAGAGGAGTCTAAAACTAGGAGAAACTAGAAGAGATGAAATGGTGACCTGGTAGTAGAATAAGGGTGTAAGTTTGATAGATCAGAGGATGACGTTTAGGCCTTTGATTGAGTAATGATTTAAAGAAAAAGGAATTTCATGGATGAAACAGGATTAGAATACCCCCTCCCCTCCAATAGGATGAATCACATTGGGATGCTATGAAATACAGTTATTGGAGTATAGTATCGTCCCTAAGTGGATCAGGAAACTCACTCCAGATGTTCCCGATGAGACGTGAGCCCTAGTGACGATATATTACATAATAGGTTTCAAGTTATCAGTGGTATATTATAGATCAACATTAAGGTGAATCAACAATAGATGGATGAAAGTCACAAAGTATGAGATGAGATTAGGCTGTCATTATTAAGATAAGCGGTGAGAGAGTAACCTGGAGTTGGGTGGAAGGCCTCGATAATAATAAATCGAAATAAGATTATGGGATAGTATGACCTACCTAGTTGTGGTAAAGCCATAAAGATAGATAATCGAGGCTATGGAACAAGATATATCAATAGTCGTAAGTTCGAAAAAGTACCGAGTGAAAAACTTCAGTACACCTATAGATGCCCAGAGGGATAGCTTGTCGAGTTCTGTATATGTACCCAAAGAGAGGCCTAGAGATTGTCTAAAAGCTAGAGGAAAAAGGAAAAAAGAGTCGCATAAGCGCACATACAAGGTCAAAATTGTACAGGATGCATGAAATAAAGTAGAAATAGTTACGAGATTGGAAGAATTTCGACCACAAGTCGTGGTGTGAGGATGAGGCCTAAAGGGGGACTGCCCTAACCTTTGGATTTATTCACCGAACTGCTCCCTACATGGAAAATACAATATTAAAGTATTTGTAAAAGCTATTGTTTAAGACAAATATAAGTGCATCAGTCAACATTCGAGGACGAATGTTCCAAAGGGGGGAATGATGTTACATCCCATATTTTCGTACGTGAAAGTACGTCGTTAATCATGTTAACTTGGAGGTTACAAATATTTAAGATCATGGACTACAAGTACCAAGAGGGTTGGAAGGCTTAGAAGCTAAACCAATTGAAGAAAATAAGTTTCGTCGAAAGTCGACACATCTGGAATGTTATAACATGAACTTTTGGGGTGAGACTAGAGTTATTAATATGATAAGGAGTTTATGTTATGAGTTATTTTAGTCTTATGATATTTTTTCTTACGTTTTGAATTCAAGCAAGTTGTGGAACAAAAGTCGACAAAGGTTGTCGCAACTTACGTTCATAATTTTACTTAAACTTTAGGTCAAATGTTACTAAGCTTTTCTACCAATTTACTTGGAATTACGGGGTGATCCACCCACCAAATTGAAGATATATGAGTCTAGTTTTCAAATCATTAAACCGTTCATCGATACGATCTCAGATAGATAAATATTTATATTTTTGCGAGACAGCGCCAAGAAACTCTCTATGGGGCCCACATTGGCGGTTTAAGACATATGGATATATATAAGATACCTCAACCTCGTTTTTAGTCATTATATTTCAGTATATTCATACCTTAGAACCATAAAAATACTCTCTCAAGTTTATCTCATGATTCAAGACCTAAACAAAGGGTAAACAACACAAATCAAGTGTCGGGAATCCCGTCGCGCTAGTAAGTTTCTTGTTCTTCTTCTTGTTGCTGATTTTTGGGTGGTTCCAGCTCGTGCGGGAGGTTGTTTTAAGTGGTTTAAGTTCTTTAAAATACTCACTCAAGGTTTTCACATCAAACCTATGTTATTTCAATTCATGCAAATGGATTGCACCATATTTCAACATCAAAAGTTAGTTCTAGTAAAGAACAACACCTCTTTGAGGTTGTGTTGTCATTGAGGATAGTTGTGGGATGTGTTTGGATGAAATTTCAAGTTTTTGATACTAGTTAAGGTGAGTATAACATCCTACTAATTGTGCTTAAACTTTCTTGTATGTTGGTTAAGTTGTTAGGATAATAAACTACAAGATAATACTTGGATTAGCTTAAGTCACTTCTATAGTGTTGTATTGCCATTGAGGGTTGTTGTAAGATAAATATAACTTGGATTTCAACTTGAAGATACTTTAGGAGGGATGTGTATTGTGTTCTCTTAGGTGATTAAGGTTATCTTGGTGTTGATTAAGTTAAATGATTGGACTAGACATGAACTAGTGAATAAAGTTGCTAACTGAATAAAGTTGGAGTTGTGGATTGTTTCCATTGTTATAAATATATGGTATAATGATGGAAGAATTGATGAATTACTTCATTATAATATTAATGATGTTGTTAAGTTAATGTAATAAGTCTATAAGGGGTGATATGGGTTGTACGAGTTCCAATCGAGCTTGCCACTAAAAATAATTGTTTGAACTAATCAGAGAGTTTATTGTGAATTATATTGTTGATTGGGCTGTTTGGTGACTTTTGGTAACATATCGGATGTAGTTAAAACAGGGGAGGTGCTGCCCGTTTTCTTGTAGAATGTTGGTTTTGAAATATGATAGTTACAATGCTTATATGATGACAACGAAGTCGGGTTACTCATTTTAGATGTAAAAAGATCATATTGAGCTTGGTTGACGATTGGTGAGAAGATTGAAAAGGTATATTAAGGAACTTCCTTCTTTATTTTTGCATGATCTAAAGTGAAATGAACTTAGGCGATACGCTAATTAATAACGGATCTAATCCTAGAAACTAAGGCTGCCCTTGTTGTTCTTTCCTTATAAAGTTATTCTAGGCAAGTAAATATGATCCTTGAATCCTACTAAGGTTCATATTGAGGGTATGGATGTCTATAATGTTAATTGAAGGTGCAATGACCTTAAGTCTTTCCGAAAGTTATAGAACATGATTCCATAAGTCTAGCATGCATTATATATAGTATCTATTTTACTCTACTGAGCCGCGCTATAGTCGACCGGGTACGTCATCTATTGTGAAACCATTGATCAGTTGGGTCTTACCAAGCTCCATGTTACCGGGTACGGTCCTACCAAACCTTATGATGGCCGGGTACGTTTTTACCGAGTCCTCTTCAAGGCCGGGTAAGATATGATGATGATGATGCCCACATAGGCGTATGATTTTAAAAGTATGTGTATATATTTATGTATTATGCATTTCATGTCAATCGCCCTCAGAGGCACTCAGATGTTACAAGTTGTATCTTCTCTACCTCTGTTTACATTATTGTTCATATTTATGCTTTCCTGCCTCACATACTCGATACTTTATTCGTACTGACGTCCCTTTTGCTAGGGGATGTTGCGTTTCATGCCCCCAGGTCCGGATAGACAGGTTGAGAGTCCACCTAGTAGGCTATCAGCTCATCGGAAGGTGTTGGTGCACTCCACTTGCTTTGGAGTTGCCTATTTGGTCAGTAAGATTTGGACATGTATTGACTGGTATGGCGGGGCCCTGTCCCGACCTTTATGATGTTTATGTGATCTTAGAGGCTTGTAGATAGATGTCATGTGTATGGATACTTGTATGACCTTGTCGGCCTATGTTTTGAGTGTACACATGATCATGTCGGCCTTATAGGCCCGTATGTCATATGTATAAGTTTCTATATCACGTTAGGTCGTCTTATGTCTAGCATTCCTTCATGTTTTATTTCGGTTATGTCATGATGAACCATTTGGAACATTTACCCATGATAGTATGATAAGAAAGGTATGTTACGTTAGTACTCGGTTGAGTAAAGTATTGGGTGCCCGTCGCAATCCTTCGGTTTGGGTCGTGACAGAAGTGGTATCAAAGCAGTTCTGTCCTAGGAAATCAACAAGCCATGTCTAGTAGAGTCTTATTTATGGGTGTGTTGTGCACCACATTTATAAGGAGGAGGCTACATGGCATTTAGGACTGTCACTATTTCTTCTTAATCTAGATCGTGTGGTAGAGCTCAGTTATAAGAATTCAAACTTTTAAATTCTAATACAACAATACCTCATCCAAACAGACAATTGGTAAGAGATTGAATATGGATGTGGAAGAGTTGAGTCAGAGGAACTCGATTTTGCATCATGCTTATGATGAGTAAATGTGAGGTCTTCAGCAGATTATGTGTATATCGGGTGCCCGTCGCATCCCTCCAGTTTGGGTCGTGACAGACCCACTTATTTTTGTTAGTTACTCACTTATTTTTTACTATAATAAAATTAAATAATAAATTTTTATAATTATACAAGATTTAATTATTAAGTATTCACATATAGGTTCTAGGCTCGATATTTGAGGCCCAACAGCACCAAGATATCCTGAAATCTTGTATGTGTTAGTTTTATTATTTTATATGTTTGTTAGTTATTCACTTATTTTTTACTATAATAAAATTAAATAATTAATTTTTATAATTATGCAAGATTTAATTATTAAGTATTCACATATGGATTCCAGGATCGATATTTGAGGCCCAATTGCACCAAGATATCATGCATTCTTGTATGTGTTAGTTTTATTAATTTATATGTTAGTTTTATTATTTTACATGTTTTATTTTATATGTTTGTTAGTTACTCACTTATTTTTTACTATAATAAAATTAAATAATTAATTTTTGTAATTATACTGGAAAATATTACCAAGAATTCGGAAAATATTGTTATTTTCTCATGTTATTTTCTTGATCGTTGACTAGAATTGAACAGAGTTTGTATTTGATCGAACTCATATTATAAGAGATACTTAAATAATTAATTTCAATAACTATAGGGATACTACGCTAAAAGGCACTACATTTTACTACGCTAAAAGGACACTATATTACTAGTCTTTAAGCAAATAAATAATCTAAACCAGATAAAAATAACAAATACATTTAATCACAAAACATTCATGAAAATACATATACAACAGTAAAAAGTAACTTATTAACCTTTTTTTTAACAAATAATAATGATTTCTCAATTATTATATTTTTTTAGCATACTAATATCTTAGTCCGGATATAAATAATATACCAGTTAAATCGTAAAAAAAATACAAAACAACATAGAACACATTTAAAACAACTAATATGAATTTTTAATAAAAGTTTCAACAAAAACTAAATCGGAATACTTTGATTTAAGTTTTTTGGAGAGTTGAAGATTTGAATCCGAAACGAGCAACCCACAACGAGAGAATGCCTTAGGTAGGATGTGGGACCAAGAATCTTTACTTTTTGTGGGACGGGTTAGGTCCACTCAAGTTTTTTTGGGTCGTTAACTGGGGGGGGGGGGGGGGGGGGGGCCCTTTTTTTTNAAAGGGAAGGGACGACTATTTGAAGGGGTATACCACCATTTATTAAGGCGTTATATGTATTAGCGCTTTAATAAACGACACTATATCTGGCTGTCTAATCAACTTCACATATAGCGCCCTTTCAAAGGGCGCTATACCTTAATGGAGCTATATATATTTTGATCACAATATTTTTTTCCCACTCATTTCGGTCATTTGAGTCCAAATATACCACATTTAGATTCTGGACTCGGTAAATAGAAGTACCTAATTATTCCGAGAGAATTGAATAAAGCATTAACATCTTTATTGAATTGTGATTTTTACGTGTTGTTGGTGTAATTCCTATCATACACAAGTTCATAAACATGTTATAAAGATAGTACGTATACGTACCTATACTGAATATATACGATATTAGATATACAAACAACACAAAAACGAGTAAAGCTTTGGTGGTCCTTCTACGGGGATTAGCATGGATTGTGGTGAGTACTTCTTCATCCTTAACTAAATGTCTAGAACTTGAGCTTTGAATATAAAATCGTCTTTATTAGAAAATGCTTTACCCCTAATATAATATTTTTTGATACAAATTTAATCGGACTTCGATAGGGATATACCTGACCGAAAGGAAATCAAAAAGGTCCTTTTACAGGGATAAGGATGGGCATCATCAATCGTCAAGAGTACTTACAAGATTACCAAGTCGCTTTCATTCCCATGTTATCTAAAAAGGAGGAAACATCATACAAACCAACTTTAATGTAGTTATGCACATATATAGATTCAGTCTATAACTTTTTTTTTTTTTAATTATGGAAGAATTTGGTATACGAAGTGGAGAAGCCAGAGTATCCACAAGAATTTACTTGACGTGGCTAGAATAGCAGCCAGAATATTAAAAATATTTCGTTTAGGCAGCTAGAATATGCTTTCAGTGACGGAGTCAGAATTTTCATTAACGGGAGTCAAAACATAAATAAATAAACTTATCAAGAAGTGAAGGAGTGTCATTATATAATATATTTATCAAGAAGTAAAGGAATGTCATTATATATATATATATATATACACATTTTAAAAAAAAAATTACCAAGCTAAACAATATAATTTTTCGATGAAGGAGTGTCCGTGACTCCTTGGATGCAGGTGGCGCCGACTGTCACACGTTATGTTAAATAAGAAACAAAGAACAAACTCCAAGCTAACAAATGGAGCATTCAAACATAAAGAAATTGTCACTTCAAGTGCTAAGTAAAATCGATTATGTCATTTCATTTTTAATTTCTTCAACGAAACAAGTGATATTGCCATTCTTTTTTTCTTTGGTTCCCCTTCAAACAATTAGAGCATGCAAAGCAATATCGAAGTAAATTTTCATTAAAATAAAATAAAATAAAATAACAGCCTCATCCCACGCAGATTTGAAGTTTGTAGGTTTAAGATTTTAGTTCGTTTATGTTATTGGATTCTAAATTAATTATTTATACGTATTAAATAATATATTTTTGAGATAAATACAAAAGTTAAACCAAAATTACTAAGTTCGACAGAATCCGCAAATCCTATACCAGCTCCACCCATGATTCCACGCTTGCTGAGAAAGATCTTTTTAGAGGGAAAATTTTGAATACATATCCTCTGAAAGCGAATCATGCTAGAAAATAGAGAAATCAAGAAGTTTCATGCAAAGTACTCCACCTGTCCCAAATTAGATGAGGTACTTTTGTTCCCAAAAAAATGATATATTTTTAAATTTAAAAATAATTCAACTCTAAACTCTTTATTTTATTCATTTTACTCTTAATGAAAAGCTTTTATAATTACTCAAATATCATGACCCCACAAAGCATTTATTCCTTAAGCTTCGTCGCTCAGTCCCTTGCTTCTTTCCTCCAATTTTTCCTTTCTGGCTCTTTATACCAATGTGATTTAATTTCAGGTAGGGCTGCGCATAATTTGGTAAATACCGAATTATCATACCGAAACTGAAAATTTTGGTATTTGGTATTTTGGTATTTTTGTATTCGGTATGGTATTTAGTTTAAGTTTTAAAAAAAATGATATTAGGTATGGTATTTGGTATTTTAAAATGAAATACTGAAATACCGATACCAAACCGAAATATATATTATATTAAAAAATCTAAAATTTTATTTTTCTTATTCTTTAAGTTCATCAATTAACTCTAAGCAAGTAACAAAACATTTCTAATGATCAAATTTATTTCTTTATGTACAATTTTCTCTCTATGGGTTAATATTTGCTTGTTTAGGACTAAACTTTTGTCAATTTTTAATTTTGTGCTTTGGAGTGCTTTAATTAAAAATATTATATTATATGGCTCTATGCACTAGTTAGTATTCAAACGGAATAAACCGAATAACCAAAATCGAAACGAGAAAAATCAAACCATACCGAATTTAATTAGGTACAATATTGGTATAGCATTTTAAGAAATCGAATACCGAAAATACCGAACCGAAATGTCCAAATACTGTAACGTATCGACCGACGAATACCCCTAATTCCAGGTGCATATTTCAATTATGTCTTCCATGATTCTTAGATCCAGAGGTAGCATCGATCCATCAATTCTTAAGATCACAAATTGTAAAAATCTTTTTTTTCTTCTTAAATATCATGCCCAATTAAACTAACTTATCTAAATTGAAACAAGAGAGTAATAATTTTATAGACCTTGAAATTCAGGCAGCCGGACACCGGACTAATTGGACATGAATTTGCGGTCTCGCAATGCAGTTGCTATGGTTGGGTTCTGTCACGGCAGTCCAATAAAAGATTAGCCTCGCCACTGTAATGAATTCTTTTTCATTTTTTTCCTTGGGTTGGAATTGAGATTAGACTAACCCTTGTAACGATCTTTTTTAGCATTTTTTCTTTGGTTTGGAAATTGGCTTCAACATTAGACAATTTAACCCAAATTATAAATTGAAGAGAAAGTGATATTTGTACATGTTTACCTAAAAATTTGGATAATAATTAAACTTATATTGTAGTTTTAGGGATATGTGATTTCACTCAATGCCGATTGATAAATATGAAAGTAAATGACAGAATTAAACTATAAATAAATCAAACTAATGTTCAAACAGAGCTTCAACCTCGAGTCAAGTTGCCCTCAAACTGATAAGTGCAATGAATAGTAAAGACGGAATAAACTGATGAATAATAACACAAGTAAGAAAGGAAGAGTTGTATTGTTTTTGTCTCAGTAATGATGATGCCTACAAATGATTAGAACTGCTCTTTATATAGTAGAGGAATTCTAATTATCGTATAACTTTAATTACACAAGAAAATCGTATAATCATCTAATTAACTGCTTTTGATTTAATCCGTTCTGAGACTCACGTCACGATCCTCGATTAATCACGAATATATCGCTTTGTCGTTACTAAGTTATCCCCGATGTTACTCGGAGTCTATCTCCCTTGGCTTCGATTGATACCGACCTCGATCTAAAAAGAGATTTCGATCTCGAACTCAATGCTTCAGCTCTTTGATGCAACGTCCCAATCTCGATCAAATAATAAAACCGGGTGGCCCGATTTCTATCGTATACATATAGTCCCCTCGTTTCTTGGAGCGTAGTGACAAGAAACGAAATGAGCCTTCGATTCTTATCGGCCTCGATGATTATGATGTAATCCCCGTGACGTAAGCGAAGGAAGTGACCGAAATATCCCATCGGTACAGCTCCCCAAACCATTAATGAGCGTCAGTTGGCGGTCGGCCACTAGTGTCGTTGAACCGTCACCGTAAATCCATAAATAAGCCTCCTTCTTGTTGAATCAAACTTTACCTTCACCTTCATCTATTCTTCTAAGCTTTTAACTCTCTCAAGTGCTTCTCTTTCACTACTCCTTAGGTTTTTACCGCTAGCCTCAAACCACCAAACCTTACTATCTTCTTCTTTCTTCAACTCATACAATGGCTAAAACATCTAAAATAATTCCACAAAAGGAAAAAGCTTCATCTTCTTCTTCATGGCCGATAGGCGATAAAATGCTAGTGGATCTTCTCCCTGAGGAGTGTGTTCCCGCACCATGTGTTCTTAAATCGGAC
Organism: Nicotiana paniculata; assembly: GCA_005239505.1. Lineage (NCBI taxonomy): Eukaryota > Viridiplantae > Streptophyta > Magnoliopsida > Solanales > Solanaceae > Nicotiana > Nicotiana paniculata. Next base: position 11,692 of record ML333882.1, read on the forward strand.
TTCAAAACCGAGAAACCTCCATTGTTCCCTAGTCGGTGTGAGCATGTATCGAGATACATCTGCTCAATAACCATGGGGTATCTCGAGCAAATCAAGAGGGATTGCAACTGGGGGGACAAATCGGTAAAGATCCCATCCCCTGAAGAGAGCATCACTACCCACGTGAAAGGTACCTAAGTATTTACACTTACCCTTTCACGTTGGGCCCCCTCGATCCAGTCATCATTGACTTTTTCCGTCAATACCAGGTGAATTTAGGCCAAATACACCCCTCTTTTTGGCGCATAGAGATCATGCTCCGGTTCTTCACAAGAAAAGCCGAAGGTTTGCCGTTCACCCTGGATCACCTCATCAGGTTATACAACCCTCGTATCTTTCGAGGGTTGATCAAGTTGCAACGTCGGGAAACCAAGGTGTTGTTCTCGAGCATTGACAAGGACAAAGACCGAGAATGTATGGGAAGATTTGTTCGGTTGAGGACCTCCGATATCATCCCGAAGGAGAAGATGCCATTTCCCGAGAAATGGAACTCGAAACGTAAGTGTTATTTCACTTGTCGATTTCCATGTTTTTTTCTGTCTATTTGTTTTATCTAATGTTTTCTTTTGTCATGCAGCGGTAGTTTGGATGCCTCGAACGATCCCCGACCTCGAGAGTTGGGTCCGAAATCTAGCTTCGACCTCTACTTACGTTGAACATTGTTGGCGCGATTTGGCAAAAGGCCGATGGGAGGAAAAGAACCATGGTAAGTTTACTCTTTCACATATCTGATGCTTTGGCGATATTTCTTTTCACTTACTTAACTTCTTCTTATGCATTCCTGAGCAAGGATGTAGCCCTAAGGCCTACGTCTGGTGAGGAAGTGCCTATGGCTATGGCTATGGCTCCGAAGCCGGGAAAAGACAACAAGAGAAGAAGGGCCTCAACCTCCGAGGACCCTAAACCCAAAAAGAAAAAGAGCTCGATTAGAAAATTGAGTACATATGTTGTTGCTCTTCCTGCCCATGTAGTCCAAGAATTAAGGGAGGAAGAGGAAAAAAATGAAGGCGGCGACTCGGTGTTGGTGAACCGAGTGAGGAAGACCGTCGAGACCTCCAAGGCCGCTAAATTTTTGGTAGTTGATGAGGCCCCACCTCGTGCTGAGGAGGATTTGAAGAAGGTTTCGGGCAAAGTCCCCGAATCTTCCGAGGTAGAAACTTCTTCTCATCCAATGGCGAGTATATCTGAGGGGGCTGGTCCCGAGACCCCTCAAATTGAAAAGAGCGCCTTGAGTGACTCACTTGGGGATATGACAGCAAGTCACTCGCCATCCCTTCCTGCCTACTCCGAAGAGGCTATATGGGATGCTCAGGCTTTGGAGACTCTGATAACTAGGGATTTTAACCTACTAATTACTCTATTTTGCTTAGGTTTTGGGTCAAAAATGCATTAAGCTATTCCCGAAAACTAACTAAAGGTGCTTACTTGCAGGTGCTAGTGAAAAGGAGGCAAAGAAGCCAAAACGAACTCTTAAAGGATCCAAACTTGCACAACTCCTAAACTTTACTGGAGTGTTGTCAACGCCATTATTACGCTGCAGCGCAAGTTCCTCCACTGAGGCGAATTACAAAGGGCTGCCGCGAACTTGAGGTTCAGAGAGATGAGATTAGACTCAGTTTGGGCCGCTAATCGCATCACAAAAGCGCAGCCGTGAAACCATTGGTGCGGCCACGAAGGAAATTTTGCTGAGAGCGGGAAGTTGAGAATTAGAGAATTGGCAACCTTGGACCAAGCATAAAACGCGGTCAGCGTCCCTTTTACGCGGTCGTGAAGCCACCTAAATGTTGAGGCGGTAAGAATTCCGATGGGAGTTAAATCAATGTTCAGAGAGTCTGCAACTAAGCTAATATGAAAGAATGCGGTCCGCGAACATTTTACGCGGCCGCGAATAAATATTACACGGACGCGATTGCTTTTACACTGTCCGTAAAATCCAGCCCAGGCCAAGTCCAAATCTGAAGAAATATGGTCCGTGCTTGTTATTGCGCGGCCACGAAAGTCCATTCACTGAGGTGCCCATTATTTCGCTGACAGCGGGACCTCCGCAAGGGCATTTTTGTCCAGTAATTTTAGCTATGTATAAATAGATCTTTTTCACTTTTTTAGGTCATCTTGGGTATTAGGGAGCTATGAACACCAACACTTTTCCACTTTGAGTAATTTTAGAGTATCTTTAACTTATAATTTTAGATTTTGTTCTTGTAATTAACATTTATGGCTTATATTTCATCTCCATCTTTGATTTCTTCCTTAATTATGAGTATCTAGACCCATTAGCTAGGGTTGTGACCTAACCCTAGTGTGGGTATTTAATGGGTCTTCAATTTTAGGGCTTATTTGTTTATGGGTTAGTGATATTTAGCTTGTTTCATGCTTTATCTGGTGAATTGGTGGTTGCAAACACTGATTCGTGCCTTTTTTACTAGGGTTCTTCTTGAGAAAGAGGGCCCGAGTCTAGGTAAAATAGGATAACAAGGAATTGAGGTGAATTCAAGAGATTGATAGCCCCAATTAAAGGGTTAAACCTAGAGATAGTAATACCTGACTTGAGCCAATTTCACTTGCACTGTTTGAACACCCAATTAGACTTGAGAAAGCCAATTCGGGCAAAGTCACTCAAACTACCGAGAGGTATAGAGTGAGTAATTAAGTGTGAGGTTATATCACAACCCCTAATACAACAAGTTTTTCCTAGGTTCTAGATCTCATTGGATACTCGCCTAGGTGTAAGTCACTTCCCTAGTGCTTTTTTCAATTGAGAAAACTCTTACAAAAACATTATACTTAGTTTATTTTCAACAATCAATAGCATTAAACTAGAATAGAAACAAAACCCACTCATGGTTAGAAGTGTAATTAAAGACAACTCACATAGCTAGATTAGATAGGAACCCAATTCCCAACCAATTATAACCCTGTGGGTATTGATACCAACCTTTCGGGTAAAAGCTACAGCGACCCCTCCTCGCCATTATATAGTGGTGTAGGGTTGGAGCCGATCAGACTCCTGAAGTAGGCGGAGCCCCCAGTGAAGAGGATTTTTTTTGGGACTGCTTTACTAGGGTCGAGGATGCCTCTGATCTCAATGACACATCCAACCTTTTTAAAGAGGCCCAACGTATCCTGACCCGAGTAAGTTTGAATTTTGCTGATGTAGCTTTCTTTCATTTTTTTTATTTTTTCTGTCTAACTCCTTTCTTTTTTTCATACAAGCTTTCTCTAAGTCCCGGGCTGAATTGAGCTGATGCGAGGCCGATCTCCAAAGGCTTACAGAAGAGAGGAATTCCCTCAAGCTTCACTAAGGGCAGAAAGATGAGGAGATTAAGGACCTCCGAGCTGATTTGTCTAAAGCTCATAAGGAGGAAACCGAGCTGACTGAGCAGGTAATGATTCTCTTGAAAAACCATGGGCTTGATTCGGGGACGGAGGATAACGTTTCAATATCATTGCTGCAGTAAAAGATCAATAGGATCGAGTTGTTCCGGGAGGAGATCGACTGAGTCAAAGCAGACTCCTACAAGTGGAAGGAAGGCATGGGCCGCCTTGCTGCTGAGAAAGAAACTGCCTTGGCCCATTTTTCGTCAATCGAAGCCCAACTTCGAAGTGTGAAAGAAAAGTGCTCGGTTCAGGCTAAGAGGATTTAAGAGCTCGAAGCTCAGCAGGATTATGAACTTGTAAAGGCCCAAGATGAGGCCGAAAAAGCAAAGGACAAGGCTGATAAGACGGTGGCCATATATATGGCTGATGCCGAAGCTGCTCAGGCTCAAGCGAGGGAGGCTGCCGATCAAGCATAATGGATTGTCGGCGCTTGCCAAATGCCAATCCTGGAGAGAGACCCTAGAGGAGATCCACGCCCGAGGTTTCAACCTTTCCGAAGAGATAGTAAAGGCAAAGGACATGAATCCGATGCTAGGCTACTTTCCTATTCTGACGACGACGATGATAATGATAACGACAGCAAGAGTGGGTCTGAGAATGAGTATGGACCCGAGGAAGAAGCTGCCCTCGAGAAAGGAGTCACCCCCGAGAATAGTTAGGATCTTCGTATTTTTCTTTCTTTTTTGTGTAGGACCCTGGTTGGTCCTTTGTAAATATCTTCATTTATATATATAAAAACCTTTCTCCTTTGAATTTTGTTTCAATTTTTGACTTGTGGAATTTTCGATTTGCTTTGTGCCTTGTAACAAATTTTGATACACCATGACTCGTAAAAATATGTTTGAGACTTCGAAATTTAGGTAACTTGGCCTAAACCAAACTAATATTGCCTTTGTAATCAAGCTAGCTCTTGCTCGAACTCGAAGTAGTAAGACCCTTAAGTTTTAGTTGAGTGAGGATGGACTCTCGAACTCAAAAAATATAATGGCCCTTAGGATCTTGAATCGGGCCGATATGGCCTCGGAAGAATGGCTTTTCCCCTTATCGGCTTAAAAAATTTAAACATATAGGAATTTGTTATGCCTTAGCATGAAGTAAGTTTGTACCCGTTGGGGTTTTTTCGAGATCTAATATTATCGAAACCCTTTGCTTTTTATGACTTAGCACAAGCTTGTATTTCTTCGAAGGTTCGAATAGTTCAACACCTCTTAAGGTTTTTCGAGGGCCGATATTATCGAAGACCTTTGGTTATTTTGCCGAGGGTATCCTTTTTAACTGGTTTAAAAATAATTCGAAGGCCTATTTTCATTGTGGAATTCAGACGTCTCTGAGTCGCGTTAATTTGGCGGTTGCCTTGGGATCTGCCTCTTGGGATTATTTTCCCAATTACACTTTGAACTTGTTCAAAGTGTTAGTCCCCGTGAAGGGTGGCCTTGGCCTATAAGATCTAGGGTTTCCCCTTTGAGGTCTTATGGTCTCGAAGTTTAATAGTTCGAACATGTCAAATTTTTTACGGCAGTCCCCGAGCACGGGGTTGATCGTTTGAAGTTTAGTTGCACTCGGCCCTTGAGACAGTTTCCAAAAAAAAATCATAAGTATGGAACTCGTAAAGTAGAGATTTCATTAAGGAACGGGACATCTGGTAAGGACGGCAGTCCCCTAGCACAGGGTTGATCGTTCGAAGTTTAGTTGCACTCGGCCTTTGAGCCAATTTCCACAAAAAATCATAAGTATGAAACTCGTAAAGCAGAGATTTCATTAAGGCATGGGACATCTGGTAAGAAAAAAATACTTATTTCAATAGTTCATATATGCATGCATTTTTTGCCACTAGGGTTCGAGTAATCTATATGTACACGGTTCATTCGACCGTTTGGTCCTTTACAAAATTTTCCTATCGAGAATCTGTTGACATAAAGTATTTTCCTTTAAAACATAACATCTGAGGGTGATTCCCCCCAGTATTCGAGGTTGATTGTAAAGAAGCCTCAGATACTCTAAGTTAGCAGGAACAATGGTTGTCTCGTTACAAACCTTGCCGGAAAAACCCATTTGGGATAAAAACCAATCGAAGGGAAAAAGAGTGCAACGCGTGCATTCAGACCTAAAGATTTCATGCTTGGAGAAAAACTTCGATGCCTTCGCTCGAACACCTTAAATGTTCGCCATTTATCGTGCCAAGCTTGTAGGATCCCTTTCCGACGATGTCGAGGACCTGATACAATCCCTCCCAATTTGGGCCAAGTTTTCCTTCATCGAGATCTCGAGTATTGAGGGTGAGTTATCTCAGAACTAAGTCCCTGATTCTAAGATGGCGAAGGTTGGTTCTTCGATTATAGTACCTTTCAATGCGCTGATTTTGTGCGGCCGTTCTGACGATGGAGGCTTCCCATTTTTCATCTAGTAGTTCGAGGCTCATATTCATAGCCTCGTGATTTGACTCTTCAGTTGCGTATCAAAACCTGGCGCTGCGTTCACCGACTTTGACCGGGATGAGATCTTCCGAGCCATATACTAAGGAGAACGGTGTTGCCCCTGTATTGGATTTTGACGTTGTTCGATACGTCCACAGGACTTCGGGTAAAATTTCTCTCCATTTTCCCTTGGCATCGTTCAATATTTTCTTCAGCTTCTGAATGATGCTCTTGTTTTTCGATTCGGCCTGCCCGTTCCCACTAGGATGATACAGTATCGATAAGATCCTTTTTATTTTGTGATCTTCGAGAAACTTTGCTATTTTTCTGCCGATGAATTATTTTCCATTATCGCATACGATTTCGGCAGGTATCCCGAATCAGCATATGATGTGATCACAGATGAAGTCTATAACTTCTTTTTCTCTTACTTTCTCGAAGGCATGTGCTTCAACCCACTTAGAAAAATAGTCAGCCATAAATAAAATAAATTTACCTTTACCTGGGGCCGATGGCAGAGGGCCGACGATGTTCATTCCCCATTTCATGACCGACCATGGGTATAGGACTAAATGAAGTTGTTCTACAGGTTGGTGGATCATTGGTTCGTATCTTTGGCACTTATCGCATTTTCGAACGAACTCTTTAGTATCTTTCTCCATATTGGCCCAATAGTATCCCGCTCTGATGATTTTGTGAACTAGTGATTCGGCACTAGAATGGTTCCCACAAGTACCCTCGTGAATTTCTCGTAAGACGTAATCGGTGTCTCCTGGTCCCAAGTATACTGCCAACGTTCCATCAAACGTCCTCCTGTACAATGTTTCATCTTTGGCCAATATGAATCGAGCAACTTTTGTTCGTAGAGTCCTTGATTCCTTAGGGTCCGACGGGAGATTTCCATTTTTTAAATACTCGATATATTTGTTCCTCCAATCCCAAGTTAGGCTTGTGGAGTTTATTTCGACATGGCCTTCCTCGATTACTGACTTCGAAAGTTGTATCACGGTCCCCGAGTTGATTTCATCATCTTTGATTGATGACCCCAAATTTACAAGGGCATCGGCCTTGCTGTTTTACTCTCGAGGTACATGTTGTAAGGTCTATTCTTTAAATCGATGTAATGTTAACTGCAATTTATCCAAGTACCTTTGCAATCGATCCTCGAAAGTTCTGTTGACTTGGTTTACCACCAGTAAGGAGTCACATTTGGCCTCGATTACCTCCGCTCCCAAGCTTTTAGCCAGTTCCATACCTGCAATCATGGCCTTGTACTCGACCTCATTATTAGTCAATATAGAAGTTTTGATAGATTTCCTAATTGTATTGCCCGTGGGCGGCTTCAAAATAATTCCTAGCCTGGACCTTTTCACATTCGAGGCACCGTCTGTAAAAAGGGTCCATACCCCCGATGATGTAACCGATTTTAACAAAAGTTACTTTTCGACCTCGGGTACGAGGGCTGGTTGAAGTCAGCCACGAAGTCTGCTAAAATTTGAGACTTGATGGTCGTTCAGGGTTGATATTCAATATCATACCCACTGTGTTCGACGACCCATTTGGCCAATCGGTCTGATAGTTCAGGCTTATGTAAAACATTACGAAGAGGATAAGTGGTCACCACACATATTGGGTGACACTGAAAATACAATTTTAGTTTCCTAGAGGCGTTTATTAGGGCGAGCACTAATTTTTTTAAGCGTGGGTACCGGGTTTCAGCCTCGCCTAAAGTTCGACTTACTTAATAAATAGGAAATTGCATACCTTGCTCTTCTCGAACTAGGACACCACTTACCGCGACTTCTGAAACTGCTAAGTATAAGTAGAGTTGTTCGTTCATTTTTGGAGTATGGAGCAATAGTGGGCTCGATAGGTACCGTTTTAACTCTTCTAGAGCCTGTTGTCATTTCGGTGTCCAGGCAAAAATTTTCTTCTTTTTGAGTAGTGAGAAGACCTATGATTTTGATCTGATGACCTCGAGATAAACCGGCCCAAGGCGGCTATCCGACATGTCAATCTTTACACGACCTTAACACTGTCCACGACTGTGATGTCTTCTACTGACTTGATTTTATCGGGGTTGATCTCGATCCCCCGATTTGACACCATAAAGCCGAGGAACTTGCCCGAACCGACCCCGAAAGCATATTTCTCGGGGTTGAGCTTCATGTTGTATTTTCTCAATATGTTGAAGGTTTTCTCCAAATGTGTCAAATGGTCTTTTGCGCGCAGGGACTTAACTAGCATATCGTCAATATATACCTCCATTGATTTACCTATTTATTCTTCGAACATTTTGTTTACTAGGCGTTGGTGGGTAGCACCAGTATTTTTTAGTCCAAATGGCATTACGTTATAACAATATGTGTCATATTTAGTGATGAACGAAGTCTTGTCCTGATCCTCTGGGTTCTTTTGAATTTGATTTTACCCGGAGTAGGCGCCGAGAAAACTAAGGATCTCGTGGCCGGCTGTGGCATCGATCATGCGATCGATGTTCGGTAGAGGAAAAGAGTCTTTGGGACATGTTGTTGTTTAAATCCCTATAATCTACACACATCCTAAGTTTGTTCCCTTTCTTAGGGACTACTACTACATTTTCTAACCATTCAGGATATTTTACTTCCCGAATGGATCCTATTTTGAGAAGCTTAGTTACCTCGTCCTTGATGAATGCATGTTTTACCTCGGACTGGGGCCTTCTCTTTTGTTTCATTGGACTGAACTTCGGGTCCAGGCTCAATCGATGTGTTTTGATCTCTGGTGGGATCCCTGCCATATCTAAGTGGGACCAAGCAAAACAATCCATATTATCAATAAGAAATTTTATAAGTTTCTTCCTGAGTTCAGAGGTTAACCCCGTACCCAGGTTTACCTTTCGTTCGGGCAGGTACTCAATCAATATAACATGTTCCAGCTCTTCAACTGTTGATTTGGTGGCTTCGGAATCTTCGGGAATAATGAAGGATCGAGGGATCCAGTAGTCGTCGTCCTTTTCTTCCATTCCTTGCCTTTCCGATTGAGTCGAGGTTGGTGGTTGTGGTTCCTATTTGACCTCCTATTTTCCTTTGACCTTCGATCCCTTTGTTGTTGAAAGTGCCGATATCAGTATAACTTTATCGACCGCGAGCATTTATTTTGCAACATGTTGCTCCCCATATACCGTTTTCACCCCGTCCGGCGTTGGGAATTTTAACATTTGGTGGATAGTAGAAGGGACTACCCTCATGTTGTAGATCCAGGGCCTTTAGATCAGGGGTTTGTACCTCATGTCGCCCTCGATTACATGGAATTTTTTTTCTTGTATTGTTCCAGCTACGTTCACCGGTAAAATGATTTCACCTTTAGTTGTTTTGTTGGCCGTGTTGAAACCATTCAGGACTTGAGTTGCAGGTACAATTTGATCTTGCAGGACGAGCTGTTCTACGACCCTCGATCGGATGATATTGGCTGAGCTACCTGGATCGATTTAAATACGCTTATCTTGAATTTTATTCATAAAAATAGAAATTACCAGAGTGTCATCGTAGGGTTGAGAGATTCCTTCTGCTTCCTCATCGTTGAATGACACGGTGCCTTCTGGCACATAATCTCGGGTCCATTTTTCCCTAGTAATTGATACTTTAGTGCATTTGAACACTGGACCTTGTGGAGTATCGACCCCTCCGACGATCATATGGATCATATGTTGTGGCTCTTCCTGATTGTTTTTCATGTTGGCGTCCCATCCATGAAGTGATTTTTGGCTCAATCACTTAAGAACTCTCGAAGGTGGCCCTCGTTGAATAGACGTGCTACCTCCTCCATCAGTTGTCTACAATCTCCGGTTCTGTGGCCATGCGTATCGTACTTTCACATTAGATTGGGATTTATTTGGGAAGGATCAGTTTATATGGGTCTGGGCCACCTAATATATTTGATTCTTCCAATTGCCACAATACATGAAGCGTCGATATTGAAGTTATACTCCGATAATCGTGGTGCCTCTGTGGGATCGGAGTGCTTATCAAAATCACTTTGCTCATGAGTCCCAGATAACTCTGTCCTCGATCTCCCCTTAGATCATTTCGAATAGAATTGCGTCCAGGGCCACCATTTCTGCGATCTCCATTGTACAGTTGATATCGGTCTCTGTTCGACCGAGGTTTCCTATCTATGTCTCACTAGTTTCTGCCTACGGGCATGTTCGGATATACGGAACCCGAAGGAGTTCCCAACTGATCATCCTTGACTCTGATCTTTGATTGGTATCTATTATGCACATAGGCCCAGGTTACCGTCGGATATTCAATCAAGTTTTGCTTCAGCTTTCGTGACGTTATCGAACTTCGTTTATTCAACCCCTGAGTAAAGGCTTGAACAACCCAATCATCTGTGACCGGCGGTAACTCCATGTGTTCCATTTGGAATCGAGACACGAATTCCCTAAGCATTTCGTTATCCTTCTGTTTTACTTTGAAAAGATTTGATTTCCTCGTCGCAACCTTTATTCCCTCGGCATATGCCTTTACGAAAGAATCCGCAAGCATGGCGAATGAGTCGATGGAATTTGGCGGTATATTATGGTACCAAATCATTGCTCCCTTCAATAGAGTTTATCCAAACTTTTTCGGTAGAAAAAATTCGATCTCATCATCCTCCAAATCTTTTCCTTTGATGGTGCATGTATAGGAGTTGACGTGCTCGTTGGGATCGATGGTCCCATTATACTTAGGGATTTTCGGCATATGAAATTTCTCCGAAATGGGCTTCGGAGCCGCACTTGGAGGAAACGACTTATGTACAAACTTCTTTGAATCCATTCCTTTCAAAATTGGTTGTGCCCCCAGTATATGATCAACCCGAGAGTTGTACGTTTCTACTTTCTTATCATTTTCCTCACTTTTCTTTTCTCCCAATATTATTCGTTTGGTGAGCTCCTCGAGCATCTTCATCACTGCGGGGTCAGTCCCCGATTCACTAGCATTCAATCTTTCTGGTACTAGCTCGGTTCGGCGGACGACTTCTGGTTCGACCCTACTCGGCATTCGATGCTGATTTTATAGTTGTTCAATAGCGGCTTGTTGAGCCTGTAGCATCTCGAATATCACTTGGAGGCTGAATCCTCCAACACCTCCGCCTTACGCACCTCGACCACCAGATGGGCCTTCTCTGCGTACGCTCCCTTCAGGATCTGCGCCCAAATTTGCATTTAGGGTGATGTGCGAACTAACGTCGACTGGGTTGGCAATTGGTGTTCCCTCAAGATCAGTCTGAGTCACCTTGACCCCAGGAGCAACTACATTGTCGTTTTCCCCGTAAAAATCGGGGCCATTATCATCATGTGTGGGTGTTTGTGAATTTGATATATTTTATCCTGAAAATAAAAACACTGACAAGAACAAGCGTAAAGTAGTGTGTGTTATCGGAATCAGTATTGAACAATCACAATTATCATTAGCCCCGTGGGCGCCAAACTGTTTACCTTAAAATTTGGATAATAATTAAACTTATATTGTGGTTATAAGGATATGTGGTTTCACGCAATACCGATTGATAAATATGAAAGTAAATGACAGAATTAAACTATAAATAAATCAAACCAATGTTCAAACGGAGCTTCAGCCTCGAGTCAAGATACCCTTGAACTGATAAGTGCAAGAATGGTAAAGACGGAATAAACTGATGAATAATAACACAAGTAAGAAAGGAAGAGTTGTATTGCTTTTTTCTCAGTCAATAATGATGCCTACAAATGATTAGAACCCCTCTTTATATAGTAGAGGAATTCTAATTATGGTAACTCTAATTACAGAAGAAAATCGTATAATTAGCTAATTAACCGCTTCTGATTTGATCCGTTTTGAGATTCACGCCACGATTCTCGACTAATCACTGATATCTCGCTTTGACGTTACTAAGTTATCCCTGATGTTACTCGGAGTCTATCTCCCTTGGCTTCGATTGATACCGACTTCGATCTAGAAAGAGATTTTGAAGAACTCAATGTCTCAGATCTTCGATGCAACGTCCCAATCTCGATCAAATAGTAAAATCGGGTGACCCCGATTTCTACCATATACAAAATGTCACCTGATTAGGTGGATAATTTCCTTTTATTTAGTGTACCAAAACAAGGGGAAACGGAAAAATCATCATGTGAATAAGTTTGAAAAAAAAAAAAAAAATGCCCCCACATTATTGAAAGGGACAAAATATTCGCTAATTACTTGATTACTAATTAGAGAACCTTTCTTTTCTCGATTCATCTATTTCTTTGAATTTAAATAATATTGGATTTATTTTTGAAAGTTTTCTTTTTCTAATAAATTGACTTTTTTGATTATGTATCTACCTGGTGATAAATAAAGCATCCAATACCCTGGTTGACCTTTTAGAAATTTCATTAAAAAAAAGGCTTTCTAGAAATCCCAATGACCAATCCTTGCATGAATTGTATTATTTTTTCTTAAAAAGAAACACACAATGGAGAATATATAAATAAATAATGAATATGGCTATAACTGTAATATAATACTAAATAGAGATGTAGTGATTTATTATATGTGGATTGACGATTACGTCTGTGTTTACAGATATTGAATCAAAGCATATAAGAAATTTGTATACGTAAGGTATAGAATTATTTAAGATGGCTCTTAGTAAAATTGAAAATACTTAACAGAAAACTAAAATTATTTTTGTGGGACAAAAGTCCAACAACTTTGATTGGAACTTGTACGTCGGTGATCTCGAACAATCTCTGAAAATTGACGTTAAATAAAGTTGTATACCACTTTTAGAAGGAAGTCAAGAGTCGTTCCGCACTAAAAGTTTCTTTTCTCCACTATTTTATTTTCTTGAGATTTAATTTCTGTTTTCAAAAATATATCATGAAGGAACGGGCTAGAAGTACGTTGATGCTTTTAAAAGTTTAGTTCCAAAACTAAAGGACATACTTATTTGTCAATTGTCATGCAACGCGAGAGTCACGTTCAATCAAGGAGTGTCAAATTGATATTATTTAACGAAAAATTACATTGTATTGCTAGATAAATTTTTCTGTTTTATGTATATTTATTATATGTTAATTCCCTTAAACTTTTTGATTTATCTTTTTTTTTACTTATATTTTGACACTCCTTGATGAAAATTTTGACTCTGCCACAAGACATCGAACTATTTTGAACTTCGTAGATCGTGTACAATTTTTGATTATCCACGAAACCTAGTTTGGCCTCCGAAAGTTCGATTTCCACAAACTAGCTGCCTACAAGTTTTAACTTTGAAAGAAGAATCAGTACCACTATTATATTGGCTTTCCTCCATATTCTATATATGTTTGTGTAAACAACTATCATTAATATAAGTAGTTTTTACCATTTTCACCAAAGAACACAAGAGTAAACTGAGTAAATGAGCTTCCTATGTGTATTCGCGATCCCTCTATTTGTGGGGTAAAAAAAATAGAAAAATATAAAAGAAGTGAAAAATAAAAAATAAATAAGCGTGGATAAGTTCTAATGAATTAGCCAGAGGATTAGAATAGGATGTGAGTTTCCTTATCATGGCCAAGTCACCTGCTTTCAGTGGCGGAGCCACCTTGAATCAAGCGATATCCTTTCGTTGAAAAATTATATTATTTTGTAAGATAATTTTTTTATATTTTATATATATATATATTTACTATATATTGATTTCCTTAATTTTTCGATGTAGTTAATTATTTATTGTTTGACACTCCTTGATAAAAATTTTGGTTCCGCCACTCTACTTGTACGAGGATATACTTCCAAATAAGAAGGAAACCGTAAGAATCATGAAACACGTTATCCTTATAGCTTGGAACAAGGAAAAAAAGAAACAACACAAAAAAAGACAAAACAGTAGTACAAAGAAGATGAACTAGAGCTAGAAAAATGGGCACATGTTAATCTGAATTTTGCAAGTTCTAAGGTTTTGTCTGTATTGTGAAGTTTTCTACCCCACTTGGGATAAGCATATGACAAATTGACAATTAACACCTAAAAGAAATCAACTACATCTACAAGTGCTTCCCACTTCCCTCCATTCCTAATCAGTCATCTTTATCTCTTCATAAATGATCCCTCTAATCATCATTAATTATCCACTATCCCACCACTAAATGAGTTTTAACACTTCTTAGATTGAGAATCTTATGGAATACTAGCACAAATTTGAGACTAGTTTGTAGTTAATGAATGACTCCACGTGGGTTGAACTGGAAAATTACATTGTCAATCTCTATATATTTGGATGATTAAAATAGAATTTCTCGACTAAGGTCATTTAGAATCTCTATAGTTGGATGATTAAATTACAACAATAACATCATACCCAATATTATCCCACACCGTAGAGTCTGGAGAGGGTAGTGTGTACACAGACCACCCCTACCTTGTGAGGATAGAGAGGAAGTTTATAATAAACCCTCGGCTCAGGAAAGGATAAGCACCACATTAATGAAAATATAGACAAGAAGAGACAGTACCAAAAAATCATATAAAAGCAGAATAAAAATAAAACAATAAGGTGATCAACTATTTAAGAAAACAAGAGAACTAACTTAGTGACCTTAAAGGCCACTATTCGAACAGTAGCATCAATAGTTGGAATACTGAAGAAATAACTATTGTCTAGTTGAACATTCTTTTACCCTCTGTTAATTATGTGGAAAAAGAAAAAAGAAAAAAAAAAAGAGGTAAATGACGTTCTCATGGAAGCTTCAAATATTACACATAATCCCAATAATCTTTTTTTCCTTATTTAGATAGGTTTCTGTTATAGCCTCATTTGTTTCATAACTCGTAGCGAATGAAGGAAAGAAGTTGTGCTGCATAGGGTGTAGATGAATATCGTACACACACATACATCGTGTGCATGTATAACGCGAAAAGCTGAGCTTTAGTAAAAAAAGAAAGTGCAACGAAGAAAATAAATAAATATATATGTAATTCAAGAAAAAAGAATAACAAAATCACTTGTTATTACTTCTTATTGTAGTTTGGTACTGCTCGATTCAAGATAGAACACATAGGCAATAAGGCACACGCCTTAGTGCCCTGCTTACACGGAAGTGCATCTTAAGCGAGACTAAGTGCGCTTCCTGAGCTTTGCTGAGCTTCAGGGTTTAAGCGAGCCTTAAATGAGCCATTGACAACACAGAGTAATCAATAAATTTTAAAGCTGAGAATTGAGCACAACGTATATCTTCTTTATATAGGGTAGTATTCACATAAATTCTGTCTCAACTTCTGCAGAGTCACGGAGCCAACACCATTGACATTAACATCCACCACTTCGTAGCCGTTTAGGAAGACAATTTTCCCCAAACAATACTTGTGGCTTAATCAATTCTTGGATGTGTGGAGAATAATCAAAGAATTGGCTATACATGTTGCATAGCAAGAATATCAAGACCTCATCAAAATTTGATGACTTATATACACCCTTATAGCTTATTTTTGCAACCTTCAATGTGCATATGCTACTGTCTCATCAAACACCGACTGTCAGGGAACAATATCAACATGACGGAATAGTTGAATTTCGGACCTTGCTGCTTATACTTCAAGGTGTTGGAATCTGTCTGTAACGCTGCTGTTCATAGTCTCCAGATCATTAGCACATGCAGCAGAAGCAGATTTACCATGTTCTATATGCTCCAAGAAGTCCATCACATGTGGATCGGTCCATGGACATCCCCGTGGCGCTTCGGAACCTGCCACCCAGCCAAGATGGCCTCCTTTTGGGGTTACAATCAACAAACAGTTTGAGTTCTCCTGAGGGAACAACAAAAGGATTAGTGGCAATCTACGCCTTCAAGCACAAAATACGCTGCACATGCATTCATACAGTTGAGGGTTGAGCCTCCTCTACTGGTCTCACGGCTCCAATATCATGTGATAAAGTTCTTTATGCCAACAGGATAATGGCACTAAAACATTAAGTACTTGGTAAAGGAACTTCAATTTAGGGTTTTAAACCCAAAATCAACTTATATTAGGAATACAATTGTTTTAAGAGATGATTGGTACAGGACTTCTTTAACATCCTAGGATCAAATGGACAATGCTAAGACTTTCACAAACAACAGAATGAGAAACTTGCAACAAGAACAACAAACAAAAATAGTTTGGCAGAATAGCATATGCACATCCATAAACAATGAGAAAATATCAACAAATAAAATGGGATACAAGAATGAAGAACAGTGCACTACCTCAATATCTTTACGAGGGATTCCTCTGGATGGAGCAATTGGATCATTTGCAGCCTCCACAAATAAACAAGAGCCAGTTAAACTTCACATTTTTGTCTTAGTTAACACTTGCAGAATCCTAACAAGCATATCAAAAGAACTGAAGTGCTTTCATCTCCACCTTTTCCCTCCCAGTCCCCACAACTTTTTCTTTTAATCAAAAGAATAACCTAACACTTATGAGATTCTACTGAAGTTACTTGATATCTACTACCAACACCTGGTCTTTTCTATTATTAAGTTTTGACAACAATATATACCATACTGACCAGAAATGAAGATCCACAGAGAACTGTGGAGAAAACTGTAGGCGAAATTTCAAATTGCAGATATATAACATCTAAATCATTCATGATTTATTCTTAAAAATTATCAGTGAACATAGAAAAGCTACCACCTGAGATTCAAAAAGGCAAAACGCATTGTATTAATGAGATGGCGTCACTTGTCGTAGTTTTGACAGAGGACTGAATAGGATTAGTCCTTTTTAGATAGGTTGAGCAAGATGAATACCTTGGTAATCCCTCTCTTTCCCCCTCATTTCTTTCTTTGTTTCCTCCTTTTTTGGGAGAAGAGATGGAATATAGCTCTCTTGATGATAAAGAGATTAAAGATTATGCCATTGCAACCTCTAAACCAACTTGTTTCCGTGTCCAATAAAGATCCGGAAAGTCAAATTTGCCAAAATATGATTATCTATACTATATATCTTAGGGAGAGCAATAGTAGTTAGTGCAATGCTTTTTTCCTGAAACTGGTCCAATTACGTTGAATAAATTCCTTCACATTTTATTAAGTGAAGTAATTCTTGATATTCAAATGAAAAGGGTGAAATGTCTTTAGATAACTAACCAAATCGCATAAAGCGCATCCGCAATGTTGGAAAGCATCCTACAACAGATAACTACAAGGGTGTATTGTCTAAAGGAAACACTACGAATAATATTTATTCTCTCTCAAGTTTCACCTTTTTTGCATAAAATTTTAACTTAAATGATATGATAATGATGTTCAGATTTTACCAAACCTATGATCCTAGACATAAAATTGGCATCTGAAATACAATAAAAACAAACAAAAAGGACATTGGATATGTAATATTTGGACTTTCTATATTTATTAGGGGGAAATATGTAATATGACTGGTGGAAGTGTTGCTATCTTGTTGTATCTGTTTCACTACCATCTTGGTACCAGATGAATAGAAGACTTCACTTAATCAAAGAAAAAAAAATTGACAAACAAAAAAAGGACATTGGATAGTTTTTGGCTAAAACAAGCTAACCTGGATACAAAGCAGAGGTATACGGACATTTATAATGGAATTTGAGCTGCTTGAATTAGAATAGTAATCATCCACAGACTTGAATCCAAATGAAACTGCAAAATTCAAAAGCAATTACTTATAAGTTGAGATGCAATGATATACAACTTTTTTCTTTTCTGCATACAAGCATAAACACCTCGTGTGAGTCCATCATCAAATTCTCTGACAGTTTTGGCATTGGCAGCTAATGATATATTAAACTCGCCTTCCATATCTTCAAACAGTAGAGCATGCCTATAATCAAGAGATCTAGTTAAAAGAGGTATAAGGTACCCCGAGGTAAAAGGGAAAAACTGAATTACACAGTTACTTTTTGAAAATTTTGCGGAGAGAATTTGCTAGAGCTCTGTCATAAACATTGTTAAAGCCCTTATGGAAGTCTTCGTCTGCTATGACCAAATTGAAAGGATTGCACAAGGAAACAGCACCAGAGAGAAGGCAAGAATGAGACTCCTGCAAAGGAATGATAAAATATGAGAGCTGGGCAATATATGGAGTCATTCCTTTAATTATTAATAGTTAAGGGATTTATCATTCAAGGAAAGTAGACTGTAAATTCTATTTTATTTGTTGGAATTGAATTTGAATAAAGAATTAATAACAGATGAAATTGAAAGGTAATCAGAGACCAAAATAACAACTCCAAGGAATGCCCACATACGCATGACAATCAGTTGCGTGCCCCCATCTTTATTGTGTCTAATTAAATTGGCCATAGATGCATCATTAAACAAACAAATTTTAGAGAACAGAATCCTTAACTAAGAGTTCAAGCACTGCATCACTCAGACTTTATTTTCATCATTTGCCAATAGATTGAAAAGGAAATTGGTTTATTACTGAATAAAAGTTTATTGTCTTTGAAAATACAAATAGTGCAAGCGTGCAACTGATAGGCAATATTGTTTAACACAAACACAGCAGCTGGTACTCAACTTGTTTTCCCCAAAGTTGTTCAAATTTGATCTTCAGAACGAAAGGCACAATGTTGATCCAGGACAAACGAATGGAGACAGCAGTGCTAAATCACCTAAGGTAGCTGATTATATAACCAGCTAAAGAGATTACATCATAACATTTTATTATTTCAAAAACATGCACAACCTACTTCTCTCCTGCAGATGTTGCCTGTAGGGTGACTCAGAGATAACTTTCAATATGATAATTAAAAAAAATAGCTAATAAGGAATTAAAAAGAATTGCAAAGGAAAAAATATTCCAGTTCAATGAGTGCTCCTTTATTTGAGAGGGTAATACATGGTACAAAAAATACCCCCTTCTAGTTAGTTTCTTAAACAGCAAGATTGACTTCTTTATGTTGACTTAAATCAGGATTCAGTGGAATCATCTCAATAAATTGGCGATAGAGCTGATATTTGGGCAGATCAGATATCACTTGAACTGTCGAACTACTCAAAATGTGTGGAGAAGGTACAACAATTTTGCGTGTTC
The DNA here is from genome assembly GCA_005239505.1 of Nicotiana paniculata. Taxonomy (NCBI): domain Eukaryota; kingdom Viridiplantae; phylum Streptophyta; class Magnoliopsida; order Solanales; family Solanaceae; genus Nicotiana; species Nicotiana paniculata. The sequence goes on from ML333882.1 coordinate 30,563, forward strand.
AGACAGAGAAGAGACATGAAGAATCGTAATGAGGAAAATAAGCCACATCGATGATAACATAGAACACCAGTACTAAGCACCCAAGGGTGTGGCCCGGCGTCAATGAAGTGGGCTAAAACCTTGGAGACTAAGGTCAAATGCTGGTATGCACCAGCATTCGAAAAATAAAAAAGAAAAAGAAAAACACCATTACTAGATGGATCTGGATGGTCTTATTATCCAAAAGCTTAAAAAAACCAATTCCACTGACAAACACCCAGCTATGCTGAACCACCAGAAATAGTTGAGAAAAAGAAGACCAGATAACATCCGAACATTTTTCCCAAGTATACTCTATGATGTTGTTATGCTAGCATCAAGACACAGAGTCTTCACCTTTTCTCAATAAACTGTATGATGTTAACCAGATTACTAATACTTAGCAGAAGTACAGTACTAAATTAAAATATGCCAACAAGTTCATCATAGCATCATACCAGTCTTAAATTCTCTAAAACAGCTCGTATGTAGATGCATGGTAGATCATTAGAAGGCCAAAATGGAGGAGGAATACAGATAAGCACAAATTAAAATAATAGAGTTACCTGTCCCAGATAGCGAACTAGAATATTTGCTCCAAGAGACCAGCCTATTGCATATAAATTTGCCTCTGGATAGCGATTGCTGACATGTGCCACCACTTCATATATATCACCAAGAAATGAAGCTGAATAGAACTGCATGAATTAGCTCATCAATAAAGACGAACAGAAAAATCTTAACATGTCAAAGATGATTGGATTTTGACATTACCTTAAAGATGAAGGATAATATTTTGAAATAATATGTTGCACCCTAATTAGATCGATTCATGACCAGTTGTATCTTTCATCTCAACAGATTGTCAAGCTAAAAAAATCTAGAGTACTTTTGACCCGTACCATTTGATAAATAAAGCAGATCACATTTGGGAAAAGGGAATAATGGAGTTAATTATCTGAATATTCAAAAAGTTCAATGAGGAGCTATAATGATAAGCAGACTTTAGAAAGTCTACTATACACATCAAGAACTCTCGAATACAGAACTCATTCTAATGCCTAAAATGGCAATAGACATTGATTTTCTACTTTGCCTAGGTATTACCTCCACAAAAGTTGTTGAGCGTCAACATAAAGCTATACCTGAGACTCTAGTATAAGCCAGATTGTGAGTCTGAACATGCATAGATGGAAAAAAATGTCCAGACTGTTATCATCTCTTTGCTTCTTCCCCTCCCCTATCCCCGACGCCTACTCTAATTTCCTGAGGAAGTATCTGCATTGATATCGCAAATTTCTAAAGGGTCTTTATTGTATCCTTGAAGGTCTGATCAATCATAAGTTCTTGCCTTCTTGGACAATTACTTCCTTTTTTGTTTAAACTATAACCATCATGGCATGCATCCACTGCCTGTAATTAGATTTAAACTGGGCGAGGATATTTAGAATTTAAGTGGACACCAGATTGTAAAGATCTTCGCATGAAGTTCTTGGACAACTTTTGAGAACTATTACTCGGGAAACTTCATGCTCAACTTACCCATTCTTCTCAACTAATTGAAGCTTGTATTTTGTTTTCCCTGTTATACAGGTAATACTGAGGTATGAGAAGGGACAAATCTTACTTAGTTGAACTTGTTGAGCTATAGGGTAGATTGAAACCTTTGTTTGACCATTATTCTACTTGTTTTCGTTCACTCTGCGTTAAACCGTTTTTGACATCTCTCTTTTTTTTCATTGAACCCCTCCCAAATTAGGAGGATCTATAGTATTTCCACACTTTCCCTCCCGTGTGACTCGAACCCAGGACCTAACGGTTGTGGGTGGAGGTGCTTTTACCAACTGAGCAATCCTCACGTGTCTTTGAAGAAATTTTTCATTAAACCCCTCCCAAATTAGGAGGATCTATAGTGTTTCCACACTTCCCCTCCAGCGTGACTCGAACCCAGGACCTAACGGTTTTTGATATCTCTTGGTGAGAGAGACTGGATCATGTCAAGCAAGGGGAACCAACATATCTTTGAAGAAAAATTTTCAAGCCCTTCAGAAGTGGAAAATCCAAGTGAAAGAGTATTAGCATAAAAAAAATTATAATCAACTTAAACAAGATTAATTTGAAAATTAATCCAATGGACAGAGAAACTAATACTTGGGTCATAAAGATCATTCTTTTAGCAAGCACATGAAAATCAGATAAAACAGAAGGCATCAAATGCCCTGATGCCAGAAAAGGAAAAAAGAGCAGAAAGGACAATCATATAGATAATCGTTCTACTCGTTAGCTTTCTCCAGATACTTCTGCTTTTCTTCTTCAGTCATGAAAGCAGTGAGGGGAAAAGACTTTCCAATTCCTACAGGAGTCTTGAAGTAAACTTTATTCTGAGAAGGATCCTCAATGCTCATCTCAACTATTGGCACCCACAGAAATAGCTGCTTACTCTTAATTCCAGTCATTTTCTTCATCCTGTTTTTCTCCACGTAGGCAGTGACCTCGGTTGCATAGCTAACTAGAGTTTTTGTTGCGACGAAGTAATGCTCATATGGAGCCTTTTGTTTCATCCACACAAATCCAGTTTCGCGAACATAACCACATTCTTCAAGATCTTTAAGAGGAAGGGTGCCTTTGGGAAATCCCAACTCTATCAGGAGCTCAAGAGAATTGCTATAGCACTCTTTGGCTCCATATACAATTTCTGCTCCTGCACGCTCATCTTGGCATGATTTTTTATCACTGGTCATTTTGAAGTGGTATGAGATCAGAAAGCTGTGTATTGTAAGGCAGCAGTTTAGGTTATGATATAGTGCTTAAATATACACAAAGCAGGAAGGCCAGAGAAAGGAAAGAGTAAGGTTGTTGGCTGGAAATTGCGCATAAGGGACAAGTTGATAGTGTTGTTTGCCTAACCATTTGACCAAAAGAATTCCAAAAGACTGGAGTCAATGGAAAGCACAAAAGCAATCAACTGTCCACAACAAACACTTCAAGCTGCCAATTCCCATCAGCCACATTAGCTAAACCATACCATTTTCTTTCCTTAACCAAAAAGTCTGAATAACGGATACAAACATTGGCCAAACTCCACCATAAATCACGTCAAAACTAATACTATCAGCAGGGAGGAAATTAAAGACCAAATCTTTATTGATATATCAATCAACCAAAGTAATTAAAGACCAAAATGAGAGAGTACCTGGGGAGTAGTGACAGGACTGTCTCCACAGCCTCTGCTATTGAACACCACGACTCTCCAACCTTTACTTCTAGCTCTCATCAGCATATGCCTCACGTATGAGTCATCGCTTCCCCCAGTCAGACCTGGCTGCAATTACCCCCATTAGTACACTTTCAATTCTATATGCACACACTTACTTTTAGCATCAAAGTCGGTGCAAATGCAGTACACCTTCCTTTTTAATCTTTTGTTTAAAAAAGAATGACATATTTCTATATTTAGAAACAACTTAACTAAAAACTTCGCATTTTAAGCTTAATGACATGATTTACGGATATAGTATAATTCACAAGCTTTTAAAGTGCATATATGGCACAAACAAAACTCCACTCATGTGCACCAGCGGTTTCGAATTGTGTCTATATGTTTAATTTTTTTGAGAACTTTTAACCGCATATATAGGTTGTGTCCAATGAGCAATAGAAAGAAGACGCACAAGCAAAATGAGCAGCGGAGAATCGGCAGGTAAACGACGATCGTCGCCGGAGACCCAATCGAGAGCGACGGAGCCATCATCCTTAGTCCGAAGACACTCTCGCCGGAGACGAACGTCAGGAACCAACCTAAAAAAAGCTGCAAAAATAGTCTCTATATGTCGATTCGAAGCGACGATAGGATAAGAATTATACGGATTATCAAGTGATTTAAATGCAGGAAGGAACTTGTCTCGAGCTCCGCCGATGACTTCCAATGATGGATGAGGAATTTTGGCGGCTGACATTGTGGTGATGTGGAAGGGAGGGGAGGAATTAGAGAGGAATTTGAGGTGGCGGAAGGAGGAGGAGAAATGGGTGGCCGAGCCTAAGGTGGCTCTAGCCATTGGTTGGTGGGAACTGTATGTATGTCCCCACTGATCGTTGCTTTTTAACTTTGTAGCTGGAAGAAGTGCCTCGTATTAATTATGCAGTATAGTGAAATGGGCTTGTGAATTTGGATTTTGGGCTTTTTTTTAAATTTAAGAATTAACCCAAATAACCGCTCACCCAAATACTTTACTAAAAATAGTCGATAAATATATATAATATATGTATAATTTATATATTATATATATACAATTGTATATAGTTAATATATAATCTATATATATTATTAGAATTAATGTGGTCGACTATTTGCGCAAAGAACGAATCCAGCCCAACTAGCTTTTCCTTTCTCCTCGGTTTTCTTTGAGCTTTTTAACTTGGACTCTAAAAACATTCTTTTGCAAATGATATTAAAATGGAATTTTTACCTTCCTATACCACATAGGAAACCTTGTTACCCTCAACGTTTAAGGTTTGACTTAATTACACTTAATATATTAAATTATCAATTTTATACCATAATTAATTTAGGGTATAATTAATGGGCAGTTTTTTACACCTTAATTAAAGGTGTCCATATATCTCACGTTTCTCTCTCCCCATAATTCGTAACCAGCCATTTTCCCCTCCCCTTTCTTCCTCTTCTCCATTCCTTCTTCTTCTCATCGTATCAACGTTGCCTACAATCCAACCTTTTGGACTCTATGTTACCGAGTTTGTTTAGGATTATGACCAAAAAGATGAATTTTGTCTCCTTGTATTAATATATAGTCCTGTTTTACAGTGTCATCAGCGGGTACACCAAGCAAATTGAGTGTCGTTCCCCTATTTGGATTCTAAAAATCTCCTTTTTCTTCTTAACAATGGATATAGATATGGAGCTAATTCAACTTTCCGAAATTGCGTGTTTGAAGTTATTCCCAAAGTTGGTATACAATCTATGTATAATACATAGATTGTAGTTTAATTGTAGTAGAAACGATATTGAGATCTAACGATATTGAAATCTGTTTGACTTTGTAGTTTATTTGTAGTTTTTTTTGTAGACTTTTTGTAGATGGAAAGAAAATTTTGTAGTTATATTAAACGTAGTTATTATGATGTTAGAATCCAATTTATCTACAAAAAAATACACATTATCTACATTCTCAACACACTTAATGTCGTGATTGTATATACTTTTGTAGTTGAATATGTTCATAATTTGTATGAAATACCTCCAAGTTGTAGGTAATTTCTGTATATAATTTTCAGTTCAAGTTAAATTACACAACAAAATATCTGCAAGTTATCTACAAGTTATCTACAATCTACAATTTAACTACACTTTATCTATATTTTATCTACAATCTGGAAACACTATATATTACAGTTAATTTCTTTTAGCAGTTGTATTGTAGATAATAAATATTAAAATCCAACTACAATATATCAAAAACAAATTTAGATGCTTGACACAGAGTATCTACAGTGTGAGTTGATTTTGTTGAATGATTGTTCGACTTTGTGATTTCTGGTATGAGGAAAAATATCACTGAATGAATTCCACAATTTGATTTCAGTTTTTGAAGTTGTTCGTCCTTTTTTTTTAATTGTAGTTTAACCAAAAAACACGCAGATGAGATAAACTTTTTCCGTTTCAAATTGGAATTAAATCTGGCTAAATCAATTATGAAATTCTCTTCCTGATTTTTAGTGCGTTATTATAGGAAGATTCTGCCCCTATTTAATACTAATTAATGAATGGTATATAAATTGTAGAAAAATTGTGGACTGGACGGATAATTTACATACTATGCAGATATTTGGTAATAAGGTTTCATATATGATATATGAAGGAAAAAATTCCTATTAAAATTAGTATTAGGTGAGTTATTAACTCGTATGATATGCTGATAATAAATTATATATTAAAATGATTTTTTCATACTCTAGTGAATGTTATCATGCTAATATGAGAACTAAATAGGAAGAAAATAAATAACTAAGTATAAATTATACAAGAGCCAAAAACATATAATAACTAAAATCATATCTACTTACCATTAATATTTTCAAGTGATATGATGCTCATATGATACTTTGTCTAATAGGAATATTCTAAAGTAATAACATTCTTATAATATTAAAAAAATGTAAATTTATTTACTAATGTTTAAAATTTTAAAATGCCATTACATATTTACTATTTAACGTTTAAAAAATATATATTCTTGTTTTAATATCGATAGTGTTATAAATATATTATATTAAGAATGTTCGTTTAGTACTCCGTTATAAATAAGCTTCTTGAAAAGTTTATCTATATGAGACTCCGTCGTAAATATGTTTATTTATTTAGCACTCGATTGGAAATAAGCCTCCTGAAGAAGCTTATCATTTTCAGTACCCCGTTATGGATAAACATCACCCCCCCCCCCCCCCCCCCCCCAGTAGAAGATTATTTATATCTAGTACAATGAGCTTATCCTTTCGGTATTCCGTTATGGATAAACATCACCCCTGGTGAGAAATTATCTATATCTGGTACAGTAACAACTTACAAGCAGCTTATACAAAAGCTTGTAGAAGTAACTTACATAGCAGCTTCCTAGCTTCTATAAAAAGAGATTTCAGTTCATTATGTACATAAGTTTGAAATTTGAATAATATACCAGTTTCTCTCTATACTTGTATTTGCTTTACAGTCTTTATTTTATAACATGCTATCATCCGAAATCTTGCCATCTCGAGCAAATACTTTGAAAGTATCAGAGGTACAAACTTTCTTTTTTTAAATAATGTCAAATCTTTCTAAATTTGAATTTATAGCCTTGGACATATCGGGCAAAAGCTACATGTCTTGGGTGTTTGATGCTTAAATTCATCTTGATGCGATGAGTCTAGCAGACGCCATCAAGGACAAAAATCAAACATCAAACCAAGTTCGGGATAAAGCAATAATATTCCTACTCCATCACCTTGATGAAGGCTTGAAAATGGAATATCTCACTATTAAAGATTCAGTCATACTGTGGAATAATTTGAAAGATAGATATGACCACCTGAAGATGGTCGTTCTTCCATAGGCACGGTATGATTGGACTCATCTAAGGTTACAAGATTTTAAATCTATTAGTGAGTACAATTCTGCTATGTTCAGAATTATTTCTCAGTTGAAATTACGCGGTGATAATATTACTGATCATGATATGTTGGAGAAAACTTTCACCACTTTTTATGCCTCAAATATGCTCCTGCAGCAGCAATATCAAGAGATGGGATTCAAAAAATATTTTGAACTTATCTCACATCTTCTTGTAGTCGAGAAATTTAATGGCTATTAATGAAAAACCATGAAAGCCGACCTACTGGTTCTTGTTCATTCCCTGAAGTGAATGAGACGAATTTTCACCAAGTTAAGCATGGAAGAGGTCGTGGACCCAGTTGTGGTCATGGCCTTGGTCGGGGAAGAAACTCTAATCATGGTAATAATAATGCACCAAAGAACCATCCTCACCACCAATGGTGGAAAAGGAAGGAACAAAAGCATGAAGCGGTGCGAGCAACAAAGGCAGAAAATGCATGTTATAGATGTGGAGGAAAAGGACATTGGTCACGTACTTGTCGTACGCCAAAGCATCTAGTTGAGCTTTATCAAGCCTCCCTGAAGAAGACAGAAAAATGATGAAGCAAATTTTTTTTCTGAAGATAATTTAGACTTTATGCATTTGGATGTAGCTGATTACTCTGCACTCCCTGGAAGAGAAACAAGTCACATGATCAATGATGAATCTGTAAAAATATAAATATTTTAATTTTTATTGTTTGTAGTAGATAGTATGGTTATGTAATTGTTGTACATAAATAAAAGTTATGCTTTGATAATGATGTTTACTATCATATTTATTTTGTTTATATCATTTAGAAGAATACGGATAATCCTCAAATTATGTTTGGATCAAAGATCAATCATGAAGATATTTGTGTAATTGGTAGTTGAATAACTCATGTCATATTCAAAGATCGAAAATACTTTTCTAATTTGCATAAGGAAAAAGTAATTATTTCAACAATTTCTGGTAATATAAGTTTGATTGAAGGCTCCGGAAGAGTCACTATATTTATGTATAAGGGAACAAACCTTATTATAGATAATGCATTATTCTCCTCAAAGTCCCGAAGAAACTTGTTCAATTTTATAGATATCCGCCGAAATAGGTATCATGTTGAGACGATAGATGAATGAATACGGAATATCTTTTTATTACAAAGAATGCTTCTGGCCAGAAATGCATTGTAGAAAAGTTACCAACTTTATCTTCTGGCTTATACTATTCAAAGATTAGTACAGTTGAAGCACATTGTATCGTAAACCACAAGTTTACTAATTCAAATATTTTTGTGCTTTGGCATGGCCGTTTGGGCCATCCTGTATCAATAATGATGAGACGAAATACTGAAAATTCGAATGAGCATCCATTAATGAACCTGAAGATTCTTACAAATAATGAATTTTCTTGTGATGTTTGTTCTAAAGGCAAAATGATCACTAGACAATAAAAATGAAGGTTGGCATTGAATCCCCTGCCTTTTTAGAACGTATACATGGGGATATTTGCGCCCACCAAGTGGGTTGTTTAGATATTTTATGGTCATAATAGATGCATCTTCAAGATGGTCTCATGTTTGCCTGCTATCATCTCGCAACCTGACGTTTGTAAAGCTATTAGCCCAAATAATTCATTTAAGGGCACAATTCCTAGATCGAAAAATGATCATATATATCCCTATACTACCGAAAAAGGTTTAAATATACCCTCCGTTATACTATTTGATCATTTCAGTCCCTACCGTTATACTATCACTCAAATATACCCCTCAATTGAACGAACTGCCACATGTCATCACAAAATTGAAATCACCCATCCCTTTTTTTTACCCGCTTCATTTAACCTCTACCCATGACCCAAAGTCGCCCCCTTTTACCAGCTTCATTATTCTTCATTAAGGAAAAAAAAGAAACAAAAAAAACAAAAACTTTGGACCATCATCAAAGAGATAGAGCATTCATACCCGAAACTAAATCACAACAAAATATCAAATCCTCAATCGAATCGGCATCGGTGGATATTCCGACGTCTACAAATTTGGCAGCCGTTCCGACTCCGTCACCATCTCCTTACAAGAAAGCTACTTATTAGAAATCTTCCTCTCGGGAAATCGAATCCTTGAAAACCCTTCAACATTCACCAAACTTTGTCTGGCTGGATCCAGTATCCTAATAACACAAGATCTCAAATAATCTTAATAGTACATGCTTCCAGCTTCATTGTTCTGCAATATTTAATTTATGCTCCTTCTCTTAGGATTGTTCAGTTGGGTTTAATAAGTTCACTAATATTGTTAAAAAATAGGAGTCTAATTGTTTTATTTCCTTGCAATTTTTGGATCTTCAACATAATCAAATGAAAGGTGAATTTACTTTGATTTTGATGAATAACTCGGCGTTAACGTCCTTGGATTTGTCGCGGAATTTGTTCGCTGATGAAATCCCGAGTGCTATTGGGAATTTGTGGAGATTGCATAAAATGATAATGGAGAATAGTTTATTTGGAGGTGCACTTCCTTTTGAGATTATGAAGTGCAGTAACTTGAAGGTTCTTGATCTTGAAGGGAATCGAGTAATGGGATATTCTTATATTTTTAGGTGAACTTAGAACCTTTAAGATTTTGTCTCCACTCTTCTAGTTTAGAAATTTGACTAATCTTGAAAATTTGAACTTTGGAGGAAATGATCTCTGTGGAAGCTTGCATGAGGAATTAATGGGTTTGACCAATTTAAGCATATTGAATCTTAGTGGAAACAAGTATTCTGGAAGTAAGTCAGTTTCTGCATCATTGGTTGATCTCATTAAAGATGGATGTTCTTGCTTGAGCTTTTAACAACTTTCAAAGTGTTATGGGTCGGGTTATGGATAGAGGTTAAATGAATCGGGTAAAAAAAGGGATGTATCATTTTAATTTTGTGATGACATGTGGCAGTCCGTTCAATTGAGGGGTACATTTGAGTGATAGTATAATGGTAGGGGCTGAGATGATCAAATAGTATAACAGAGGGTATATTTAAACCTTTTTCAATAGTATAGGGATATATTTGACCCTTTTTCGTTCCTAGATTATCCTATAAATAATATTCGCCTTGATAATGCTGGAGAATTGTCATCTCAAATTTTTGATGATTATTGTCTATCAGTTGGAATAAAAGTTGAACATCCTGTAACCTATGTTCATACTCAAAATGGCTTTGCATAGCTAATTATTAAACGCTTGCAATTGATAGCAAGACCACTACTTGTGAAAATTAAATTACCCATTACTATTTGGAGTCGTGCTATCTTGCATGCATCATCACTTATCCATCCCAGACCGACATACTATAAAAAATATTCTCCGTCACAATTAACTTTTGGCCATGAACCAGATATTGCTCATCTATAAATTTTTGGAGATTTTGTATATATGCCATTAGCACCACCACAACGCATTAAGACGGGCCCACAGAGAAGGTTAAGAGTATATGTTGGGTTTGAATCACCCTTTATTATTTGCTATCTTGAACCATTGACAGGAGATTTATTTACTGCTCGATTTGCAGATTGTCGATTTGATGAAACAAATTTTCCACAATTAGGGGGAGAGAAAAAGGAAATCAAAAGAGAAATTGTGTGAAAAGTTTCATCATTATCCCATTTTGATCCACGTACCCCTATATGTACAGAAGGTCGGGATGATCGTCCATTTACAAAATATAGCAAATCAAATATCATACGCGGTTACTGATTTGAAAAGGATAACTAAGTCACATATCCCTGCAGAGAATGTGCTTATCTGAATTGATGTCCCAACAGGACCATCTACTCGCATGAGAGCTAGTGAACCTAAAGCTTGCCTGAAGCGTGGTATGCGTTTGGGTTCTAAGGATCGAAATTCTCGAAAATGAAAATCGGGAAATGATCAAAACGATACTATGAAGGCATTACCTAAAGAGACCGAATATCTGATTAGTTATGAAATTCCTGAAGAAATTAATGAACCCGAGACTCAAGTGAGTGAGAAGCTTTTAATAAGTTCTATTGGTAAAGGGTTTAATTTAAATCAATCTGAAATAGTGATGGATAATATTTTTGCATATAATGTTGCACTTAACATTATGCAAGATAGTGAGGATCTTGAACCCCGATCTGTCGAGGAATGTCGATAAGGATCTGATTGGACAAAATGGCAAGAGGCAATTCAATTAGAATTGAACGCACTTGCTAAAAGAGAGGTCTTTGAACCAGTAGTCCAAACACCTGCTGGTATAAAACCAGTTGGTCATAATGGGGTTTTGTGCAAAAAAGAAATGATAAAAATTAAATTGAAAGATACAAAACTTGCCTTGTCACACAAGGATTATCACAACGACCTAGTGTCGATTTTGATGAAACATATTTCCATGTTATGGATGCCATAACATTTCGATATTTCATCAGTTTAACACTGCATGAAAAGCTTGAAATACATCTAATGGATGTAGTTATATCTTATATGTATGGTTCACTTGATAATGAAACTTGTATGAAAATACCTGAAGGATTTAAAATACCTGAAGCAAATTCAAAATCTCGGAAAATGTATTCAATCAGATTAGAAAGATCTTTGTATGGTTTAAAGCAATCTGGGCGTATGTGATATAATTGTCCTAGTGAATATTTGTTGAAAGAGGGTTACATAAATGATGTTATTTATCAATATATTTTTATAAAGAAATGACATCAGAATTTGTTATACTTGTTTATGTTGATGACATAAATCTTGTTGGAACTCCAGAAGAGCTCCAAAAGGCAATTGAATATCTTAAGAAAGAATTTAAGATTAAAGATTTTGGAAATACAAAACTTTGTCTTGGTCTCCAAATTGAACATTTAGCAAACGGGATCTTTATCCATCAATCTGACTATATAAAAAGGGTCTTAAAACGCTTTCACATGGATAAAACACACCCGTTGAGTACACCAATGGTTGTTTGATCACTCGAAGTGAATAAGGGTTTATTACGACCTCCATAAGAGGATGAGGAGCTCCTTGGTCCCGAAATACCTTATCTTAGTGCAATTGGTGCACTTATGTATCTTGCTAATGCTACAAGGCATGACATGTCATTTTCTGTTAATTTACTAGCAAGATATAACTCTTCTCCTACACGAAGAGATTGGAACAAGATTAAGCATATATTGTGATATTTAAAGGGAACACTTGATATGGGTTTATTTTATTCTAACAAAGATAATGGAAATCTTGTTGGTCATGCAGAAACAGATTATTTATTTGATCCACATAAAACTCGATCTCAAACCGGGTATGTGTTTACATGTGGATGTATTATCATATTATGTTGCTCCACAAAGCAATCTGTTGTTGCTACTTCTTCAAATCATGGTGAGATAATAGTTATTCATGAAGCAAGTAGGGAATGAGTATGGTTAAGATTAATGATTGATTTTATTCTAGGAAAATGTGGTTTGGAATGTGATAAAAGATCCACAATTTTATATGAAGACAATGTTGCATACATAGCCCAATTAAAGGGAGAATTTATAAAAGGAGATAGAATGAAGCACATTTCACCAAAATTATTCTACGCACGTGATGTTCAGAAAAATTGTGACATTGTTGTACAACAAATCCGTTCAAGTGACAATCCGGCATATTTATTCACTAAATTTTTGCCAACTTCAACTGTTGAGAAGATGGTATACAATATTGGAATACAGAGGCTTAAATATTTGAAATAAGATATTTACCAGGGGGATAAAATACGCGCTATACTCTTTTTCCCTTACTAAGGTTTTTCCCACGTGGTTTTCCTTATAAAGTTTTTAATGAGACAGCTAGTTATGCGTATTACTAAATATGTGTACTCTTTTTCCTTCAATATGATTTTTTTCCACGGAGTTTTTCCTAGTAAGATTTTAATGAGGCACATTATATTTTAATGAACGTCAAAGGGAGAGTGTTATAAATATATTATATTATGGATGTTCATTTAGTATTCCATTGTAAATAAGCTTCCTGAAGAAGCTTATCTATATGAGACTCCACCGTAAATATGTTTATTTATTTAGTACTTTATTGGAAATAAGCCTCATGAAGAAGCTTATCCTTTCGGCACCCCGTTATGAATAAACATCACCCCCAAATAGAAGATTATCTATATCTGATACAATGAGCTTATCCTTTCGGTACCCCATTATAGATAAACATCACACCTGGTAGAAGATTATCTATATCTCGTACAGTAATAGCTTACACAACAACTTCCTTCATTCTATAAATAGAGGAGATTTAAATTCATTTCTCTCTATATTTATCTTTGCTTTATCCTCTTTATTTTATAATAGATAAATATTTATCAAAAAGTTACGGGTAAAATTGAATTATGCTGCAAGGTTCATTTGCCAATTAAACCAAGGGTTAAAATTGTCCCTATTCTATCAAATATTGTTTAAAAATATCTTCCGTTATACTATTTGGTCAATTGTGCCCCTACCATTATACTTTTGTTCAAAACTTCCCTAATTTAAACGACTGGCCACGACCAGACTGAATTAACCCATCCCCAATTTAAAATACTCGATTTTTCTCTTATCCGACTCATTACCCTACCCTAAACTCCCCTCATAACATAATTCCACCAAATATGACCCCCACCCATCTCTTATCTCGCCGGAAGCATTGCTTTGAACCTTTTCCAAGCAAAGCTAATTTTTTCTTTAATGTTTCTAAAACTCATAGCAAGTGAAACGAAGATGGATAAAACAAATATGCCTTTACATAGATTTTTTTTGGCTAATGATTTTTCCACTTGAAAAGCAAAGTCAACTCCAAAATGAATACCCAACAATACATACATTATTGCTTCCATACTTGTTGGCAAGAACTTTTAACGCCTTCAGGAATCCATTAAATTTAACATATCCTTTCAAAATTCTTAGGCTAAGACGTGGAGATCATCCTCGATGACCCTTCTCATTGTTGGGCTTTTCAAAAGCGTTCCATTTAAGGCCAAAATAGCTATAGGTGCACAATTGAGTCTGATAAGTACAAATTTAGCCAAATTTGTAGATTAATCTCACTCCAATATTGTACCAAAGATGGATCCATCTCTTTCATTGTTTAAGGTTTTCGTTTTCTCCCAAGGTTTAAAAAGTACAGAACCTCTTTGTTTTTTAGATCTAACAACTTGCAAAGAAGAAAGAAAATATAAGTAGAAGAAAATGAAGGAGGGGTGAGGCAGTGGTGTTTTGGCCCTTTTTAAATCAAGATCTGTAGCTGATCTCGTCGGTTTTCATGTTGCGAGAAAATGAAGAAAGAAAACAATAAGAGAGAGTAGAGATAGTCAGTGGTGGTAGCCTAGTGATTTTCCCGTTTGCTGGTTGGGTGGAATGAGGTTGTTGTTTGGATGACGAAACATGAAGAAGGAGAAGGGACACAAAAAGGGGAGCTGGTACAGTGGAGGTTAGTGCGGCCCAGAGGAACTTTTCGATGAGATACCATGGTTTCTGACAATTTTGGTATGAGGTTATGTTAGTGGGGAATTTAGGACCGGTAACGAGTCGGATAAGTGAGGAATCATGTATTTTTAATTGGGGATGTGTCAATTAATTCTAGTAGTGACACATGGCCAACCGTCTAAATTAGGGGTAGATTTGAACAATAATATAACGGTACGGACACAATTGACCAAATAGTATAACAAAGTATATTTTTAAATAATATTTGATAGTACAGGGACAAATTTGACCCTTATCCCTATAGGTGTTAATCGGGCCGGGCTGACCCGTTAACAACCCGGTTCAATCCGGGTTAGCCCGATTCAACCCGGTACTGTAGTAAAATTGGCGGGTTGGGATGGGTTGGACGAGTAACGAGTTTTAAACGTACATATTTTGAAAAAAGGTGCACCGAACCCGCTACAACCCGTTAAGCCCTTAACGAGTTCTTAATGGGCTGCAACCCAGTCAGCCCGTTAACTTTTTTTTTAATTTCTGACCGTTGCCAACATTCAAATTCAATAATATAATTTTGAAAAAAAAAGCCCGCCTCGCCCGAGCCCTTTAAGCCCAAACCCGTACGGGCCCTATAGGACCCGAAAATTCCCAGCCCGCCACCATCCCGTTAACAGCCCGTCCCATTACCGAACGGGCTGACGTTTTTTGTGTCTAGTCCGTCCCAGCCCGCCCGTTAAACACTTTTAGTTATCCCTTATTTATTTATTCCCTTCCCTAAGTATTGTAAACTAGTTTTAAACCCCAAAAGTCTCCAGTTTTGCTGATTTTTCCCAACCATTATCTGGTTTATGATTTACTAGTCCTTACAGGTTGATTCAAAAACAATTCCTGTCACATGGACTACGCCATTAGCTCGTAGCTTCACACTCAAACATTACTTTCGCCATTGCTACCTTCTCCCGCTATCCTTCATCACCATGTCCTCAACAGCCGATCAACCGGAATTGCAAAACGAAGCAGAAGTTCCGGCTACCGTGACAGATCCCGGAGACACCGGGATCCGGCAGGAGGAATCACCATCAACCGACGCGGTAGATCCCAAGCTTGACAAATCCGAAGAAATTGCTAACGAATCAGGAGATGTACAATCGAATGATGCAGAGGCCTCAAAATCTGACCAGAAATTGGCGAAATCTAATGAGGCGAGTGATTCAGATCCCAAGGTGAGTGATGTACAATTGAACAATGCAGAGGCGTCCAAATTGATCGATTCGAACGAGATGAGTAATTCAAAAGCGAAGGTAGATGAGCTAAAGGATGATACAGTTGAATCGGAGAGCAATTCGAAGCAGCTAAAAAAAGATGAAGGTAGCCGAACATTTACAATGAGAGAGTTGTTGGATGAATTGAAGAATGGCGATGCTAATGATGATTCCGAAGCAGAAAGACGCGAAGGCGATACTCCTCACAGGTAAAGAAAATATTTACAATGACGGTTTATATAACATGAACTCTTAAAGAAAAATATATCGTTAATGTGCTAGATTGAATCAGCGATCAGGTGCTTATTAAAACTGCATTATTGAATGTATAGTGTAGTCTTCCAAGTTAACTATAGTTGACAGAAAAGCAATGAAGTTCATGCAGTTGAATTAAATGATCATGAAGAAAACTTGACTAGAAACTAATTGAATAAGATGATGGTTGGTCAACAGTAAAAGCGGGATCTTGATTGTAAAATATACTCGTCTAAGGAAACTGTAGCTGATGCAAAAGAGACAGAATTAGGTGGTTGGATGAAATGATAATGAATAACGATAAATGAAACAGGAAGAAAATTTACTTGAAAACTAGCTAATTGAAGAGGATGATTATAGCTGGTTGATAGTAAAAGTGAGTTCTTGATTGTAAAACATACTCTTCCTAGTTAACTGCAGTTGATGCAAAAGCAAAAAAGTTCAGGTCGGTGGATGAAATGATCATGAAAGAAGATAAATGAAATATAAATAAAATTTGACCAAAAAAAATGAACAAGATTGAAGAAGATTATGGCTGGTCAGCAGTAAGAGTGCATTCTTGGATGTAAAATGTACTCATCTAATTAGCAAACACAAAAGCAAGAAAGCACGCACAGTTGTTGACAATAACCATGAATGAAGGTAAATGAAGCATGAACATTAATTGACTAGAAAATGGACAAGGTTGAAGAAGATGATGGTTGGTCTATGAGTTATGACCATACCAGCATCTGAAGGTACCACACTCTGCCACCTTCTTGTCTTGACCACTGATATTGTCTCGCACAGTAACAAAATTACGCATAAAGAAACACAAAAGTAATATGTTTAAAGCACAAAACGAATTTAAAGTATTTCGGCTTGCTTGATGGCATAGTTATGGGTTCAGAGCAGAAAGATTCTCCTCGTGTAATTCATGCTTCAAAGTTAGTTGAGGCTTCTGTTTTGATCCTCGAGAATAGACTCATAGATCACCCTCTTAGATTAAGAGTTAGGTATGTGTATATGTAACATCTCATATCCATTTAATATGATTTTGCCCACTATGGCACATACAGGGGCCTTTTTTTGTTATTTCAGTAAATTAAAACAAGATGATGTTAATATCAATCTCCCAAATCTGAATCTGAAATTAAGAGGGATAGTCGGACTATTTAAGGGATAAATGAACAAGCTGAGTTTCTCTAGAGATGTAATATTTGAATGCATTTCGTGCTTTAACTGCGTAATGACGTTATTGATCCATTATCAATTATAAAAAAAAAGAGTTTTAATCTCTGCTTGTTATTTTTGAATCACTTCTACAACCATAAATTACTTCAGCTTGACCTCAATACCTCAATACCTCTAACTTTCATTTTCCTATTTACTTGTGAATTTCATTCTCCAGTCAACTGAGCAATCAGCAGCAGACAGACAGTAATGCTGCCTTGGAGTTGATTAACAGCGTCACAGGTGCTGACGAGGAGGGTCGATCTCGCCAACGGATTCTAACATATGCTGCCCGGAGGTAAATCTAATCTTAGCACCATTTTAGTTAGGGCGTGACACATCTTAATTGGGCTAGGTTGTGACATTCCAATTTCCAATTTCATGACAAGTTTTATGGTTTTTAAATCTAGAGGTTTTCAGACAATTAACTTTCTACAAGGAGTCAGAGTTCGCTTTTTAATTTATTCGATAGGTTATGATTTTATCGAGATATCTCCAGCACCTCAGCACTAAGTGGGTGCTGGAGAAGTACATTACAAAAGGCAAAACTCTACAAATCCTGCAAATGAAAGTGGAAGTCTAACATGGTATCAACTTCATTTACAATCACCCTGCTAAGCCAAAATGCTAACACAAAAGCATTTGTATCTAACTATTCCTTTTTTTCTTCAGAATATTAATGATTTCTTTCCCCGTAAATCACCCACCATAGAATTGCAGTAGGTTATCCAAATTTCGAACTTTACGAATAAATTCTTCGTGTCCTTGGTATCGTCCATTTCACCTCAACTATGTTCAATAGCATGCTCCATTACTGATTGATTAGTTTACAGTGAATGAAAAGATGACTTGCATATTCATATTCCTTGCACAAAACACATCTATTATAGATGTATAATCTCCTCCTCTGCAGGTTGTGCTGGGTTAGCCAAGCCTCCTTAACCACCAAGTTAAACATACCACTCTATAGGGGGTTTTGTTTTCCAGGATTTTCCTACATGGTGATCAGGACGTGAGATAGTACCTTTATAGAGTAGTTTGTTACTGAATTTGATAGAATATTCACTGTCTGCTCTGCGTAAGATGGTTTATCTCAAAAAAAGAATTAATTGAATACTTTGAAATGTTCCGCTAGGACCTCTAAATGAACAACTATTTTATGGAAGAAAAAAAACCTTGAAGTATGAAACAACTGTTTCAATTTCTATTCCATGTCATGATAGCTCAAAAAAAAAAAAAAACTATTCATGTCATGTTGAGAATTGATTGTTTGTCAATGTGGGATTTCTCGGCGATTTTGTTTGTTTCCTCTTTTTGGTCTGGTTAGTGCATTTGTGCACAACTCTAAACTGCATAGCAATTTCTCCCATATTAAGCTTTGATATTTCATGAATGCCTATCTAAGTTCTGATCTTTGTGCAGGTATGCTAGTGCACTAGAGCGAAATCCAGAAGATTATGATGCGCTTTATAATTGGGCACTGGTTCTTCAGGTAATTTGGTTCCTCAGTTTTTTTGGACTGATTGTTTTTGTTATTTTCTTTATTTTTTTGTTTGTCAATAGCATCCTCGGAATTACCTAAAGAAAAGGAAAAAGAATGTAAGAAAGAGAAACCCCATTATCTGCATATCAAAAGGATCTGAATCTCCTTCTATAGAGATTACTCATAGTTTGACAATTCCTAGTTTGATTTTTCATGCAGGAAAGTGCAGATAATGTAAACCCAGATTCCACTTCACCTTCAAAAGATGATTTGCTGGAAGAGGCGTGCAAGAAGTATGAGGAGGCAACCCGTCTTTGTCCTACGCTCAATGATGTATGTATTCAAAACCATATAATAGTCTCCCTTTTTTTAACAATTCATATATTTAACTTGTGTATATGTAAGTAATCCGGGTTACATTGTGATACTAAACGGAGTAAGATTTAACTGCAAGATCAACAACAACAACAAGTCCAAAGTAATCCCACAAATGGGATTTAACTGCAAGATCAGAATACTTTATATGAAAGTCACTATTCAGTGGCCTATGTTATGTTCTCTCACTATTGTTATATGTATTAGCTTTCTATCTGATGATTTGTTTTCCGATATATCCTTTTCATTATTCTCCAGCGGCAAACCCCACAATGTTGTACCACATTGCAAATTTAATACTGTATTGTCCACTTCCATTGAAGTGAATCCTTTAATACTGTGTTGTCCACTTCCATTGAAGTGAATCCTTTGGCATTGAGTTGCAGGAGCAATTAGTAGTGCTTGTAGAAGTTCCTATCCCTAATATTGTATACACACAAGACACAACAGACACATTCACTTATATATCAATATATAGTCGAAGCATTATAACACGTTAAGGAAGAGAGGGTAGTTGGTAGAGAGGGGTTAGTCTGAACATGGGTCTGTCGTGTTTCATCCATGTCTTATTCCTATTTATCTCAGGCCATTTATTGTTCCTATTTATCTCAGGCTTACTATAATTGGGCCATTGCAATATCTGATCGAGCGAAAATCCGGGGTCGTACAAAAGAAGCTGAAGAACTTTGGAAGCAGGTTAGTGTTAGCTCTATTATGTTACTTGCTCTCGTTGCCTCAGGAGCGCAAAGAGTGTTCTCTTTAGTCCTAAAAGATGAGAGCCCTCTTTCCTCTTCTTCTTTTCTATATTCTGTCAGTAGATGCACAACCTTAGCAAGAATCATGGTTGAAGATATGAGAAGTTATTCTGAATTATTGTCACACTGGAACAGTCGCTTTGGTATCATCTTGAATTTGATGTGCTTTTGGAGCTTACTTATTCTGTCTTATTATTTCTTTGTTACCTAATTGAGGAACTGTTTGGTAACTAGAAACTCTTTCCTGTTTTAAGTTTCAAAATGTTGAAAATAGAATTCAATATATGGTGTTGTAATTGTTTCTGTTTTACACACATGTTCAAGTGCACACCCAAACACAAAAAAGAAAGATAAAGTGTGTTTTTGTTTTATTTGATCCTTAACCCCCAACATTCTCTCGCACCTTTACCCCTCATCCGCAATACTACCCCTCCCACCTGCTCTCCAACCCCAACCCACTTTTCTTCTCCACACTCCTCCATTATCCTTTCTTCATTATTTTTCCTCTTCATCTGTTGCTGTCGCCTCTTCTATCCTCCAACCTCGTTTGACACCATTCCTTCCCCCTTTCCCCCACCTCTGCACTACCTTTCACTGCTCACTACCATGTTCGTCCTTTTCTTCTTTCCAACTTTGTTCAAAAGCTGCCTTTGTTCCTGCCAAGGTTCATTTATTTGGTCCTGAAGACCTCTTATAATGAAAGAACATGTCTTATTTACATTTTTCTAGAAACTTAATACAAACACATTATTTTTGTTTTTATCTTTAGCTGAAATAAGCACAAACGTTTCTGTTAATGAGTCCTAAGTTAATGATATCTAATTGGCAAACTTATGATGCAAAGCTTGTGCTGTTCTCTTCTTTTTCCTTAAGCTTATAAGCTTTGCTGTTTAATTGATTTCAAGTAAGCTCAACCTTATTCGAAAAACTTTCCTGTTCTTTAAATTCTCAGGCAACAAAGAATTATGAAAAAGCTGTCCAGCTCAACTGGAACAGTCCACAGGTAATTTTTAAGCTAGCTTAACTTATGCTAATATTGGCCATTTGCTCCCTTTTTGTTTCTTTCCAACCCCTGCCTTTTCTTTTGAATGCTAATTTTTGTGGAGTCTGTATTATCACTGTTAGTTTATAGTAGCCAATTAGGAGTAAATAACCTTAACCTTAATCCTATATGTAT
>ML333883.1:0-66258 GCA_005239505.1 Nicotiana paniculata
TTTCATATTCTCCATAGTCATCTCCTAATTTCTCTTCTGGAGTATCATAGCCGCTTTCCTTTTCCTCATTGCATGAGCCCACAGATTTGCAGCCAATTCTCTTCTAAATGTAAGAGCTTGACTTTGATTGAAATTCATGACATACTCTCTCTTCAACCGCATATCCATGAACTTAAGAGTATATATACCACAATCAACACTACAAAAACACGTGAAACAAGAATTGAAGAATAGTTAACACAAGAAGAAAAAATAATAAACATAAGATGCATCGTTAAAAGATATGCCAAACATGTACTTGTTACCCTGTAGGGGTGTCTTCATCCACATAATTTANAGTTTCTCTTTAAAGCTCAGAATTCCAAAAAAGTAGTGCGTTGATGTCTGCTTCCCTGTTGGCGGAAGTCAAAATGGAAAAAATACTTTTTCAGCACATGCCCATGAGATCCCACATGAGAGGTCAGTACCTCTTACGTAGTTGTCCACCATTTCACCAGTTGATTGATCATCAATCCAAGTATACTCTGTAAGTTCCTGAAACACCACTTCCTCTTCTTCTTTAGATGTCCTCTTTCTCTTTGATTTACTTTTTGACTTTTCCCTCATTTTTAAATTTTTTTTCTTTTCGTCAGCTGTAGGATGAACAGTACCTAGGTTAGTCATATACTGATAAAAAAGTAAATATGTTATAGCACATCTTGATTTTGAATAACTTGGAAGGTGATAGCAATATTTTTTTCGCAAGAAATATATGCTCACTTCAATATGGTGCAATAGAACAACAACAAAAGAAAATTATAAGTATGAATTCAGCATATAAGTATGAAATTTTGAAAAAATGCATTACAACTAGAAACTACAAACTGCATGACAAAAACTTAAGCATATTGAGTTTTAAGTTTTAGGAAATAATCTAAAAAGGCTACAACATGTTTGATTTAAAAAGTTTAGAAAAAAAAATAGAGACTACATGTCAAAATATCAGCATAAATTCTGAAGTTGTTTAGTTCATTTTCCAAAACTTCAGCATAAACAAGCTGAAGTTTTAGTTTTAATTGCTAAACTTCAGCACTAAAAATATGCTTAAGTTATGTCCTGCTTTCTATACTATAAAAATAAGCTGAAGTTATGTCCTGCTTTCTATAATATAAAAATAACCTGAGATTTTGAGAAACACAGTTGAAAAATAAATCAAAAAACAAACTTAATAACTTACTTCATCCGAAAGATCAGAGTTAGGATCCACAGGCTCGGTAAAGAACGACTTTGGAATGGTCATTCTAGCTAATCTGAATGGATTGGAATTATATTCACTATCATCCTTCTTCAACCAGTCATTAAATCTTCCAATAATTCTACTGTCTCGACTAACATAATGGAAGGTACACCTTCGTGTAGCCTTTCCTTCTTTCCAATCTTGCCCCCTTCGCTTTTGTTTAGGAACAACATAAGGAGATTTCAACCAAATACTCTCCAAACGAATCTTTTTCTCTTTTTTAACTGCTTTTCTTTTTGGTTGCTCTTCCTGTTGTTCCGTCACAACTAACTGCTGCATTTCAGCAGCAGAGGAAGATTCCACAGCCATGCTAGCACCTACTTCACCAACTCCCTGCTGTTCCGTCACAGCTAACTGCTGTTGTTCAGCAGCAGGGGGAAATTTCATAGTCCTTTCTGTACTACCCATTGAAAATGAACATATGTTGAAGTTGGGAATATCATTGGTGTCCCTCATAACATTAGGAGACATGGAAATCTTCCTTCTTTTAGGATTTGGAAGAAGTTGTGATGCATCAGATGATATCTNGGTCTAAGTGCACAGATGGTGTTTGAACAGATCCACTTCCACTAGGGTTGAATATTCCTATATCTTCATGCAAAAAAAAAATTTAAATAATACTAACTAAATTTTATAAAATAATACAAACACAATTCACACCTCTTTGTGAGCCAACAGGTGTGAATAGATGTATTTCTCCTTTTTCATATAGCCAAAGAATCTCACCAATTTCTTTTGAAGCTGCATCCAATCCTTCTAAATAATAATAAAAAAAATACCAAAAAAAAGTATTTAAATTTCAAATTGTAAAAAATATACTTGGATCAAATTTAATAAATTCATGATCTATAGAATACCCTGACATTTGTCTTGCACTGTAGTTTCCTGCATGCTTTTGTCGATATCAGCAGTTCCAGGTTCATCCAATTGTGCATCAACATCAAGGAGCATTTGAGTATTCTCTAAAAGAATTTTATCAACTCTATCTTCATTAAATTCAGCATCATCAGAGAGTTTTTCAGTTGTATTAACTTCCACTGCATGTTCATAAAGAGGGGGGACAGATAAATGGCCTATATATATATATATATATATATAGAGAGAGAGAGAGAGAGAGATAGAGAGAGAGAGAGAAATTTTATATATGTACTATGAATTTCCTGTGTCGCTTCACCTAGCAAAGCGATTTCAGCACAAATAGCAAGTGCATCTGCAAACGGATTACCTCCCTCAATATTGGTACACGCATCACTAGATGTCCATTGTTCAATACCAACAGGTGCATGATCTCCATCACCACTTGGTGCATCTCCTTCATAATCAACACCTTGATCATCTAAACCTTTCTTGCTTCCAACATTCACAGTTGATAAATGTTCATCAACTACATCTTTGCTCGGTCTATCAACGGTGGGATGTTCGTTGTTGAATTGTTGTTCAACACATTGATCTCCTTCAACATCCACTCTCACAGGAGTAACATTTTCATGTGCTTCATCATGAGCAGCATTAATATCTGATAGATTCTCAAATGAGTAATTCATCCTATCATATTGTCGAGACTTCATAATGGAGCCATCATCTGTTCCATGTGATTGTCCACAATCTTGAACAACTCTTGAAACTTCTCATCAAAATATTCCTAGAAAAAAATTACTAACAATGATTAATCTAAATAATATTAGCACAGAAAAAAAAGACTTCTCTATAAATTAACTTACCTTTACTTTTCCAAAAACTTCATCAACAATAGCAGATCGCTCATCCTCTTTAAACTGAGTAACAACTTCTTTCGCAATTATTTTGCTTTCTGCTTCTGCATGCCTTTTAACCTCACTTGTTACCCTCTAGTATAGAGACACAAAACAAAACTTCAGGTACAAAAGAATGCTGAAGTTCATCACAAAGAGAAACAAAACTTCAGCTACTAGAGTGCTGAAGTTCAAGAAAAACAGAACAAAACTTCAACTACTAGAATGCTGAAGTTCAGGAAAAACAAAATAAGACTTCAGCTACTAGAGTGCTGAAGTTCAAGAAAAACAGAACAAAACTTCAACTACTAGAATGCTGAAGTTCAGGAAAAACAAAATAAGACTTCAGCTACTAGAGTGCTGAAGTTCAAGAAAAACAGAACAAAACTTCAGCTACTAGAATACTGAAGTTCATCACAAAAAGAACAAAAACTTCAGCTAGTATAATGTTGTAGTTCATCACAAAGAGAACAAAAACTTCAGCTACTAGAATGCTGAAGTTCAAGAAAAATAGAACAAAACTTCAGCTACCAGAATGCTGAAGTTCAGGAAAAACAAAATAAAACTTCAGCTACTAGAGTGGTGAAGTTCAAGAAAAACAGAACAAAACTTCAGCTACTAGAATGTTGAAGTTCATCACAAAAGAACAAAAATTTAAGCTACTAGAATGCTGAGTTCATCACAAAGAGAACAAAAACTTCAGCTACTAGAATGTTGAAGTTCAAGAAAAACATAACAAAACTTCAACTACTGGAATGCTGAAGTTCAGGAAAAACAAAACAAAACTTCAGTTACCAGAATTCTGAAGTTCATCACAAAAAGAACAAAAACTTAAGCTACTAGAATGCTGAGGTTCAGGAAAAACAGAACAAAACTTCAGATACTAAAATGCTGAAGTTCAGCACAAACAGAACAAAACTTCAGCTTAAAACATGCTGTAGTTTTACAACAAACACACAAAAATAAAAAATAAAATTCGGCACAAAACTTACCGAACATATTGTATTGATTAATTCATTGTCAAACGCCATTGTAGAACGGTTAGAACGACTATGGGTACGAGGTGATTCAGCATTTGAAGTTCGACGGGTTTCTTTTGATCGACTCTGACTACGTGGTGATTCACCAGTTGAAGGAATCGCATTAACTACCCTTGAACGAATCCGGCTGTATGGCAATTGTCCAATCAAAGACATTGAATTCAATTCCTCTTCAGTAGGAATTATATCCAATACTTAAATTTCCGATATTCTTGTTTAATACAAAAAAAGTACATTATGAAAATAAAATAAAAGTAATACATCAACATATTAAAAAAACTACAAAAAATAAAAAACATTCACTTACAGAATGATTACTGAAATATTTCTCAAGTTCTTTATATTTAGGCTCTCCCACACATACATAATGTAACATCCTGGGAAGCTGAGGAGAATCAAGGTTGTGACGACCCGGTCAGTCATCATAAGAATTAACGCCCCGATCCCCTATTAACTATTTTTCCCAAGTCTATTTTGCTAAATTGAATTGCCGAGACGTTCGGTTTTGAATTTCGGAGAGTTTTGGGACACTTAGTCCCTAAATGAGAGCTTAAGTGTTGGAAAGTGGCCCGTAGTTGGAGCAATGTGAAGACGGCCCCGGAATGGAAATATGATGGTTCTGTTAGCTCCGTTAGGTGATATCGGGTTTGGGAGCGTGTTCTAAATGTATATTGAAAGTCCGTAGCTCATTTAGGCTTGAAATGCCAAAGTTTGAAATTTTTGAGTTTCCAGCCCGATAATGAATTTTTGATCCGAGGTTCGGAATGTAATTCTGGAAGTTGCAGTAGTTCTGTCATGTCATTTGGGATGTGTGCGAAATTTGAGTTCATTCGGATGAGTTTAGACGTGTTTCGGCGTCGGATGCGAATTCTAGAATTTTCCTAAGTTCCTAGGCTTGAACCTATGCATAATCGATGTTTTTGATGATATGAGACGTGTTTTTAAGGATCGACCTAGTTCAAATGAAGTATTAAGGTTGGTTGGTGGTTTTGGTTGAGGTCCCGGGGGCCTCGGTGTCGTTTCGGATGCTTAGCGGGAGAAAAATTAGGACTTAGCTACTGCTTAACCAGGCCTCTTCAGGTGTCTTCGCACCTGCGAAGGGTTTTCCGCAGGTGTGGACTCGCAGGCGTGTGGGGCCTGATCGCAGATGCGATAGGGGGAGATTTTACCAGTGGTCGCAGGTGCGATCTAGGTTCCGCAGGTGCGGGACCGCAAGCGTAACCAAACGACCGCAGGTGCGCCCCAGTGGACTTAAGTGAATCCCGCACTTGCGATGATCTTTCCGCATGTGCGGTACCGCATGTGCGGTACCGCATGTGCGGTGATCGGGACCGCAGGTGCGAGATCCCTGTGTGTTTTATTCCAAAAATCCGAGAGTTTATTTCATAAGTCAAAAAATCGTGTAAGGGCTCAATAATTGGCGATTTTCTGTGGGTTTTGAAGAGAAGGACCATAGTTAACATTTTCTAATCCTAATTCTTTGTTATACCATTAATCTCCGTTGTTTTATTTAGTTTAATTATCAAAAAATGGGGGGAAAAACCATAGGAAATTGATGAAATTTCCCCAACCCGAAATTCTTTAAATTTATGGGGTTTTTGGCATCGGATTTCGATTGTTTCTGGTTGAATGAGTCCGTGAGTGAATGGGTGTCCGGAAACTATAACTTTTACCCGATTCCAAGACGTGGGCTCGAGGGGCATTTTGGTCATTTTACTTAATTTCACGCCTTAGCTTGAATTAAACAGTGAAACTCAGTTGCATGAAATGTTATTTATGATATGGAATTGAATTGTATAGATTTGGGCCATTTGGAGTCGGATACTCGTGACAAACGTGTGGTTTCGAGTTGATTTTGAGCCGGTTCGAGGTAAGTGGCTTGTCTAACCTTGTGGGGGGGGGCCTTCCCCCTTAGGATGTGATATTTTGTAATTGAATGCCTGGTACGTGAGGTGACGAGCCCATAGTTGTGCTAATTGTTGAAAATCTGATTTTACTTTAAATATTTAGATTGAGTTTCTTTCTTACCTGCTTCATTCTACTTGCAAATTTAGCCTATGTTAGTTTATAAAAGCATGACTAGGTTATTTGAATTACCTATTTTCTTAAGTTGCTTTAAATGTACTACGTGAAGCATGTTAGGCTAGAACTACTTGTTACCTTGTATTTTTGCACTCTATTTCTGAATGTCTTCTTGTTGTGGCCGCGTATATACTTTGGGACTACCGGATCCCGGGAGATCCCCCTGCATATTTACTTTGGGACTATGGGATGGTATCTCGGGAGATCCCGCTGCACATTTACTTTGGGATTACGGGATGGTATCCCGGGAGATCCCCTTGCACATTTACTTTGGGACTACGGGACGGTATCCCGGGAGATCCCCCTGCATATTTACTTTGGGACTACAGGACGGTATCCCGGGAGATCCCCCTGCACATTTACTTTAGGACTACGGGACGGTATTCCGGGAGATCCCCCTGCATATTTACTTTGAGACTACGGGATGGTATCCCGGGAGATCCACTAGACAGTTGAGAAAAGGACTACAAGACGGTATCCTGGGAGATCCTCATTGTTACCATTGTTATTGAGCTGTTCATATTTCGTGCTTACTCTGTTCTTGTGTTTTGTTATTGCCTTGTTGAACTGTCTTACTTCACTGCCGTATTCATTATTACTGTTTGTTTTCATACTGTAAATCCCTATTATATTGTTGAACCTCAGTAGGCCCTGAACTTCCTCGTCACTACCCGACCGAGGTTAGGCTTGGCACTTACTGAGTATCGGTGTGGTGTACTCATGCTCTTTTCTGCGCATGTTTTTCATGTGCAGATCCAGGTATCTCCACCCGGGCGCACTATCCCCGTGGTTGAGAGACATAGCAGAGACTTCGAGGTACATCTGCTGCGTCCGCAGACCAGGAGTCTCTATCTTATTCCAGCTTTAGTGGAAAACTTTTCCTTCTTTTCAGTTTCTTAGACATTCTGGAGTTATTGCAGTGTAGTACATTTCTGTTAGCCTATTTTTTCCCGTGAGTTTCTGGGTTTTGGGGTGATATTGTAAACTTCTGCATTATTGGGTTGTATATGCCGAGCGGCATTTATATACAATTTTTTTTTCTTTTTAGTTGTTCAGTTTTAATTAATTATTCCGAAAGCTATGTTGTTTTTCCGCATTGTTAGGCTTACCTAGTTATAGGGACTAGGTGCCATCACGACATGTTCACGGAGGGCGAACTGGGGTCGTGACAAGTTGGTATTAGAGCTCTAGGTTCAAAGGAATCACGGAACACAGGTATTAGAGTCTCGTTGATCGGTACAGAGACGTCTGAACTTATCTACGAGAGGCTATAAAACTGTTTAGGAAAAATCTTCACTTCATTGATTTCCTTGTCGTGCAATATTTTTGACATCAATTCTAAACCTATGTCTTCTATGCTCTCACAGATGGTGAGGACACGTGCTACTCGGGATGATCAGGCACCCGTACCCCCCTACTACAGCCATTAGAGTCCGAGGCCAAGGTAGAGGCCAAGGACGCGCACTCGGTGCAACGAGAGCACCTGCGTGAGCTGCCGCCGAGGTACCACCAGCAGATCCAGCCGAGGTTCAGGCACCTGACACGCCTACTACCACTACTACTCCAGCCCTTCAGGAGACTTTAGCTCAGTTCATGTCTATGTACACCACTCTAGCTCAGGCAGGGTTGCTCCCCTTACTGCAGCCACATCCCAGGTGGGGGGAGGTGCACAGACTCCCGCCGCCAGCATTCCTGAGCAGCGAGTGCCTATGGAGCAGGTCCCAGGGATCATTCCTGCACAGCCCATAGTGCCAGTTCAGCCCGAGGATGGGTTAGCTGCTTCAGAGGATGAGCAACGGAGACTTGAGAGGTTCAAGAAGTATGATCCTCTGGTATTCAGTGGGCTAGCATCAGACGATGCCTTGGAGTTTCTAGAGGAGTGCCATCGTATTCTTCGCATTATGGGCATAGACGGATCTAGTGGGGTTTCCTTTACTACCTTCCAGCTTCGCGGAGCCGCCTATGATTGGTGGCACACCTATGAGTTAGACAGTCTAGACGAGGCTGCTTCACTAACCTGGACCCAGTTCTCAGACATGTTTCTGAGAGAGTTTGTTCCCCAGAGCCTCAGGGACGTATGGCGCGCAGATCTTGAGCATTTGCACCAGGGTGCTATGACAGCTTCAGAGTATGCTATTCGTTACACCAGATTAGCTAGGCATGCACCTGCTTTGGTTGCCATTGTCCGCGAGAGGGTTCGCTGGTTCATTTAGGGTTTTATCCCACCCATCAGATCCAGCATGGCTCGAGAGTTGGAGATGGACATTCCTTATCAGCAGGTAGTGAGCATTGCTAGGAGGATCGAGGGTATGCTCGCTGGGGAGCGAGAGGAGAGAGAGGCCAAGAGGTCTCGAGAGTCAGGCCACTACTTTGGTGCCCGTACCCCAGCAGCAGGTCGACATGGTAGGGGTTATATGGTTCGCGCCGTTCATTCAGCCTTTCCAGCAGCCAGCGGTACCCCAGCTCCACCCAGGCTTCAGGAGCCTTACTATGCACCTCCAATTTCTAGCGCGCCTCCTGCGCGGGGTGCTTTCAGAGTTCAGTCTGGTAGACCTTGCACTAACCAGTCACAGCCACTACGTCCTCCCAGAGCTTGTTTCGAGTGTGGCGATACACGCCATGTGGTTAGGGACTGCCCCAGACTTATTAGGGGTGCATCTTCACAGACTTTTCAGCCACAGCATGCTCAGTAGGGTTCTCATGCCACGATCACAACTCCAGCTGCTACCCCATCTGCCCAGCCAGCTAGGGGCGGAGGTCGGGGAGATAGAGGTCGCCCTCGAGGGGGAGGCCAGGCCAGATATTATGCTATTCCTGCTCGTATCGAAATGTTGGCTCCGATACTGTCATTACAAGTATTATACTGGTTTGTCACAGAGATGCATCGGTTCTATTCGATCCAGGCTCCACGTATTCTTATGTGTCTTCTTATTTTGCTCCGCAATTGGGTATAGCCCGATATTATTTGGGTTCTCTTGTTTATGTTTCTACTCCTGTGGGAGATTCTCTTGTTGTGGACCGCGTTTATCGATCGTGTTTGGTTACTATTCGTGGTTTTGAGACCAGTGCGGATTTATTATTACTCGATATGGTGGATTTCGATATTATCTAGGGCATGGACTGGTTGTCGCCACATTATACTATTCTTGATTGTCACGCCAAGACCGTGACGCTGGCTATGCCAGGTATTCCGCGTGTTGAGTGGAGTGGTACCTTATATCACACTCCCATTAGAGTTATCTCTTTTCTTAGAGCTCAGCGTATGGTTAAGAAGGGGTGTGCCGCGTATTTAGCTTATGTGATAGATGTCAGCGTTGATACCCCTTCTGTTGATTCAATTCCAGTGGTACGGGATTATCTCGATGTGTTTCCAGCTGATCTTCCAGGCATGCTTCCCGATAGAGACATTGATTTTGGCATTGATTTGTTGTCGGGCACTCATCCCATTTCCATTCCTCCGTACTGTATGGATCCTCCTGAGTTGAAGGGATTGAAGGATCAGTTACAAGAATTGCTTGATAAGGGTTTTATTCGACCCAGTGTTTCACCTTGGGGTGCTCCTGTCTTGTTTTTGAAGAAAAAGGATGGTTCTATGCGCATGTGTATTGATTATCGCCAGTTGAACAGGGTTACAGTGAAGAACCATTATCCCTTTCCTCGTATTGATGATCTATTTGACCAGCTTCAGGGTGCACAGGTGCTTTCTAAGATTGATTTGCGCTCAGGTTACCATTAGTTGAAGATTCGGGCGCCAGATATCCCGAAGACTGCCTTCAAGACTCGATATGGCCATTACGAGTTTTTAGTTATGTCATTTAGGCTGACTAATGCCCCCGCAGCATTTATGCATTTGATGCACAGTGTGTTCAGGCCATATCTCAACACGTTCGTCATTTTTTTCATAGATGATATTCTTGTTGTCTACTCCCGGAGTCGGGAATATCATGAGCAGCACCTGAGGACAGTGCTTCAGACCCTGAGAGAGAAGAAGTTGTATGCAAAGTTCTCAAAATCTGAGTTTTGGTTGAGTTCTGTGGCATTCTTAGGCCACGTGGTATCGAGTGAGGGTATTCGAGTGGATCCGAAGAAGGTAGAGGCCGTACAGAGTTGGCCCAGGCCGTCCTCAGTTACAGAGATTTGTAGTTTCCTTGGCTTGGCGGGCTACTACTGTCGTTTTGTGGAGGGATTTTCATCGATAGCAGCCCCTATGACTAGATTGACCCAGAAGGGTGCCCCATTTCAGTGGACAAAGGAGTGTGAGGCGAGCTTTCAGAAGCTCAAGACAGCTTTGACTACAGCCCCAATCTTGATACTGCCGACTGGTTCGGGGTCTTATACAGTTTATTGTGATGCCTCACGAGTCAGACTTAGAGCGGTGTTGATGAAGGACAGTAGGGTAATTTCCTACGCGTCCAGACAGTTGAAGATACATGAGAAGAATTAACATGTCCATGACCTTGAGTTAGCTGCCATTGTTCATGCCTTGAAGATCTGGCGTAATTATTTATATGGTGTTCCCTGTGAGATATTTATAGATCATCGGAGTTTGCAGCACATATTCAGGCAGAAGGATCTAAATTTGCGCCAGCATAGATGGTTAGATTTGCTAAAGGACTATGACATCACTATATTATACCACCCGGGGAAGGCCAATATGGTGGCTGACGTTTTGAGTCGCCGGGCGGAGAGTTTGGGGAGTTTGACATACCTTCATGCAGCTAAGAGGCCGCCTTAGATGTTCAGTCCTTAGCCAGTCAGTTCGTGAGATTGGATCTTTCTGAGCCTTTTCGGGTATTAGCTTGTGTGGTTTCTCGGTCTTCCTTATTCGATCGTATCAGGGAGAGGAAGTACGATGATCCTCATTTACTTGTCCTCAAGGACACAGTTTAGCACGGTGATGCTAGAGATGTGACCACCGGGGGTGACGGGGTATTGAGGATGCAGGGTCGGATTTGTGTGCCCAATGTTGATGGGCTTCGGGAGTTGATTTTAGCTGAGGTCCACAGTTCGCGGTATTCCATCCATCCGGGTACCACGAAGATGTACCAGGATCTAAGACAGCATTATTGGTGGCGAAGAATGAAGAAGGATATACTAGAGTTTGTAGCCAAGTGTCTCAACTGTCAGCAGGTCAAATGTGAGCATCAGAGATCGGGAGGGCTACTTCAGCAGATTGAGCTTCCAGAGTGGAAGTGGGAGCCGATCACCATGGACTTTGTGGTTGGACTTCCTCGGACTTTGATGAAGCATGATGCTATTTGGGTGATTGTGGATCGGCTGACCAAATCAGCCCATTTACTGAATACTTATTCATCGGAGCAGTTGGCGGAGATTTATATTCGGGAGATAGTTTGTCTGCATGGTATTCCAGTTTCTATTATTTCAGACAGAGATACTCAGTTCACTTCACGGTTTTGGAGAGCCGTTCAACAGGAGTTAGGTACCAGGGGGAGTTGAGCACAGCATTTCACCCCCAGACGGACGGACAGTCCGAACGCACTATTCAGGTTCTTGAGGATATTCTCTGTGCGTGTGTGATTGAGTTTGGAGGGTCTTGGGATCAGTTCCAGCCATTGGCGGAGTTTGCTTACAACAACAGTTATCAATCCAGCATTCAGATGGCGCCGTATGAGGCTTTATATGGTAGGTGGTGCAGATCTCCGGTGGGTTGGTTTGAGCCAGGTGAAGCCAGGCTATTGGGCACAGAGTTGGTTCAGGATGCATTGGAGAAGGTCAAGGTGATTCAGGATAGACTCCGTACAGCCCATTCCAGACATACGAGTTACGCGGATCGGAAGGTTCGTGATGTTTCATATATGGTCGGAGAGCGGGTTCTGCTTCGAGTTTTGCCTATGAAGGGCGTTATGAGATTTGGGAAGAAAAGGAAGTTGAGTCCGGGGTTTATTGGCCCTTTTGAGATATTGAGGCGTGTTGGGGAGGTTGCTTATGAGCTTGCCTTACCTCCCAGCTTGGCAGGAGTTCATCTGGTATTTCATGTTTCGATGCTCTGGAGGTATCACGGTGACCCGTCTCATGTCTTGGATTTCAGTTCAGTCCACTTGGACAAGGATCTATCATATGTTTGAGAAGCCTGTAGCTATGTTGGACAGGCAGGTCAGAAAGCTCAGGTCAAAGAACGTTGCTTCAGTAAGGGTTCAGTGGCGGGGTCAGCCGGCCGATGAGGCGACCTGGGACACCGAGCAGGATATGCGCAACAATTACCCTCATCTTTTCACTTCTTCAGGTATGTCTTTATGCCCGTTCGAGGACGAACGAATTTTTAAGTGTAGGAGGATATGACGACCCGGTCGGTCGTCTTAAGAATTAGCGCCCCGATCCCCTATTAATTGTTTTCCCCAAGTCTATTTCTGCTAAATTAAATTGCCGGGACGTTCGGTTTTGAATTTCTGAGAGTTTTGGGACACTTAGTCCCTAAATGAAAGCTTAAGTGTTGGAAAGTGGCCCGTAGTTGGAGCAGTGTGAAGATGGTATCGGTATGGAAAATTGATGGTTTTGTTAGCTCCGTTAGGTGATTTCGGGATTGGGAGCGTTTTCGGAATGTATTTTGGAAGTCCGTAACTCATTTAGGCTTGAAATGCCGAAGTTTGAATTTTTGGAGTTTCCAGCCTGATAGTGAATTTTTTATCCGAGGGTTGGAATGGAATTCCGGAAGTTGTAGTAGTTCTGTCATGTCATTTGGGATGTGTGTGCGAAATTTGAGGTAATTCAGATGAGCTTAGACGTGTTTCGGCATCGGATGCGAATTCTAGAATTTTCCTAGGTTCCTAGGCTTGAACCTATGCATAATCGATGATTTTGATGTTATGACGTGTTTTTAAGGCTCAACCTAGTTCGGATGAAGTATTAAGGTTGGTTGGTGGTTTTGGTTGAGGTCCTGGGGTCCTCGGGGTCGTTTCGGATGCTTAGCGGGAGAAAAATTGGGACTTAGCTACTGTTGAACCAGGCCTCTTCTGGTGTCTTCGCACCAGCGAAGGTTTTTCCGCAGGTGCGGACTCGTAGGCGCGTGAGGACTGATCGCAGGTGCGATAGGGGGAGATTTGACCAGTGGTCGCACGTGCGATCTCCGCAGGTACGGGACCGCAGGCGCGACCAAAATACCGCAGGTGCGGCCCCAGTGGACTTAAGTGAATTCCGCACCTGCGATGCTCTTTCCGCAGGTGTGAGATCCCTGTGTGTTGTATTCCAAAAATCCGAGAGTTTATTTCATAAGTCAAAAAAATCGTGTAAGGGCTCAAGAATTGGCGATTTTTTGTGGGTTTTGAAGAGAAGGACCATAGGTAACATTTCCTAATCCTAATTCATTGTTATACCATTAATCTCCGTTGTTTTATTTAGTTTAATTATTAAAAATGGGGGGGAAATCATAGGAAATTGATGAAATTTCCCCAACCCGAAATTCTGAAAATTTATGGGGGTTTTGGCATCGGATTTCGATTGTTTCTGGTTGAATGAGTCTGTGAGTGAATGGGTGTCCGGAAAATATAACTTTTAACCGATTCAAAGACGTGGGCCCGAGGGGCGTTTTGATCATTTTACCTAATTTCGTGCCTTAGCTTGAATTAAACAGAGAAAATCAGTTGCATGAAATGTTATTTACGATATGTAGTTGAATTGTATAGATTTGGGCCATTTGGAGTCGGATACTCGTGGAAAACGTGTGGTTTCGAGTTGATTTTGAGTCGGTTCGAGGTAAGTGGCTTGTCTAACCTTGTGTGGGGGACCTTCTCCCTTAGGATGTGATATTTGGTAATTGAATGCCTGGTACGTGAGGTGACGAGCGCTTACTTGTGCTAATTTTGAAAATCCAGTTTTACTTTAAATATTTAGATTGAGTTTCTTTCTTACCTGCTTCATTCTACTTGCAATTTTAGCCTATGTTAGTTTAGAAAAGCATGCCTAGTTGACTTGAATTGCCTATTTGCTTAAGTTGCTTTAATTATACTACGTGAAGCATGTTAGGCTAGAACTACTTGTTACCTTGTATTTTTGCACTCTATTTCTGAATGTCTTCTTGTTGTGGCTGCATATTTACTTTGGGACTACGGGACGGTATCCCGGGAGATCTCCCTACATATTTACTTTGGGACTACAGGACGGTATCCCGGGAGATCCCCCTGCACATTTACTTTGGGACTACGGGACAGTATCCCGGGAGATCACCCTGCACATTTACTTTGGGACTACGGGACGGTATCCCGGGAGATCGTCCTGCATATTTACTTTGGGACTACGGGACAGTATCCCGGGAGACCCCCCCTGCACATTTACTTTGGGACTACGGGACGGTATCCCTGGAGATCTCCCTGCATATTTACTTTGGGACTACGGGACGGTATCCCGGGAGATCAACTAGACTGTTGAGAAAAGGACTACAGGACGGTATCCTGGGAGATCCTCATTGTTACCATTGTTATTGAGCTATTCATATTCCGTGTTTACTCTGTTCTTGTGTTTTGTTATTGCCTTGTTGACCTGTCTTACTTCACTGCCGTATTCATTATTACTGTCTGTTTTCATACTGTAAATTCCTATTATATTGTTGAACCTCAGTAGGGCCCTGACCTTCCTCGTCACTACCCGACCGAGATTAGGCTTGGCACTTACTGAGTACCGTTGTGGTGTACCCATGCCCTTTTCTGCGCATGTTTTTCATGTGCAGATCCAGGTACCTCCACCCAGGCGCACTATCCCTGAGGTTGAGAGACATAGCAGAGACTTCGAGGTACATTTGCCGCGTCCGCAGGCCAGGAGTCTCTATCTTATTCCAGCTTTAGTGGAAATCTTTTCCTTCTTTTCAGTTGCTTAGACATTACGTAGTTAGAGCAGTTTAGTACATTTCTGTTAGCCTATGTTTTCCGTGAGTTTCCGGGTTTTGGGGTGATATTGTAGACTTCCGCATTATTGGGTTGTATATGCCGAGCAGCATTTATATACAGTTTTTTCTCTTTAGTTGTTCAGTTTTAATTAATTATTCCGCAAGTTATGTTGGTTTTCCGCATTGTTAGGCTTACCTAGTTATAGGGACTAGGTTCCATCACGACATGTTCACGGAGGGCAAACTGGGGTCGTGACAAAGGTACTCGTCATCTTTAATATACCTCTTCGAAAGATCGGGGAAACGCTCATAGAACCAAACACACAACGGATATGGAAATCCACCAACAGTATACTCAGTTGAATTTTTGTTGGATTGGTTATCCAATGCTTGTTTCATTGACGTAATGAGCTTCTCATAAGAGACATTACCCCAAGGATAATCAGCACAAGCATTATCATCTTCGACAATCGCTGCATAATCCTCTAGCACCATTGATTCATTCTTTTTACCAAATAAAACAGACTCCACAACAAGAATTTTCATAAGTTTAACAACATCTTCATCACTCTCGCATACATGTTTGAAATTTGCATCATCCTTCTGAATTTCATTACGGGACATAAAATCTCGAATGTCCTTCAAGGTCACACCCTTAGAATTACCAAAATATCATTTCAAAATTGTGCTCTCTTGTTTAGATGGTTTTTCAACATTATGTGTGGTGATCCTCAAACCGCACATAATGTGAAAGTCTTCAAGGGTGAACGATACATTATGCCCAAAAATCTTGAAACTAATGGAGTCTCGATCATTGGTGAATATTCGAGAAAGACACAAGCAATGAACCAACTTCATGCTGCATTTCAAGTTCTCCATAGCCAAAATATACTGAAAAGTACCATTAGTTATCTTATCTTCTTGTGCAGGAGTCAAGAAAGTTTTGATTAAACTCTTCAAATCGTGGTTACCCTTCCAGTAAGCACGACGGTTAAACCAATTTCGAAACTCAAAATATCTTTTCCCTGCTCTTGTAGGAGGAACAATACGGACTGAAGGACCTTTTGATTGTGTACGGTTTTTAGATGCTTTAGCTGCTGGAGGATTTGAAGGTGCTGTAGGATTTGTAAAAGTCATCTGTTGAAAGAAAGTAAAAGATATCAGTTAAAAATATCAGCTCAAAGAAGACAAACTCAGCAAATATAAAACAAAAGGCTTCAGCTCCCAATATGTTGAAGGGTCACCAAAAACAAAACAAAAACTTCAGCTCCCTATGTGCTGAAGTTCCACCAAAACAAAGCACAAACTTCAGCTCCAAAGTAAAAACAAGCTGAAGTTCACCAGTTACAAAACACAAAACTTCAGCTCCCACTTTCATAAAAATATAACACCAATAATTAAACAAAAAAAAATCAGCTCCAACTTTCAAAAAAATATAACAAAAAACACAAACAAAACTTCAGCTCCCTAGCTAAAGAATTTATCGAAATGTTCATTTAAAACAGACACAAACGTTCAAAAACTTCAGCATATTACCAAAACAAAACAAAAACTTAAGCTCCCAATATGCTGAAGTTCACCAAAACAAAACAAAAAACTTCAGCTACTAAACAAAAACAAGCTGAAGTTCACCAGTTACAAAATACAAACAGACACACACGTTCAAAAACTTCAGCATATTACCAAAACAAAACAAAAATTTAAGCTCCCAATATGCTGAAGTTCACCAAAACAAAACAAAAAATTTCAGCTCCTAAACAAAAACAAGTTGAAGTTCACCAGTAACAAAATACAAAACAGACACACACGTTCAAAAAATTCAGCATATCACCAAAACAAAACAAAAAATTTCAGCTCCTAAACAAAAACAAGTTGAAGTTCACCAGTAACAAAATACAAAACAGACACACACGTTCAAAAAATTCAGCATATCACCAAAACAAAACAAAAAAACTTAAGCTCCCAAACATCAGCTACAAAACAAAACATCAACTGCTAAAAAGCTTAAGTTAACCAGTTACAAAACAAAAAAACTCAGCAAAGTACAAATTTAACACCTATCGAACAAGAATATCACAAAAAAACAAAAAAAATATCAGCTCTATAAAATTAAGGTATACATGACAAAAAATCACTATAGAACTAACCCCTAACAACCTATCGAACATGAATATCACAAAAAAACAAACAAATCCCTATAAAACATGATTATAACAAAAAAAGCAATACCCAGAAATTAAAGTGTAAAGGTACTGCAATGTACACAAACAGTTGAAAAATCAAAAAATAATGACGATCGTAAAAGCGAAGAACGGGAGAGAGAGAGAGAGAGAAAGAGAGTATTTGCAAAGTAGAGGAATGGGGTTTACTTGAAGAGAAAGTAGGCTTGTAATAAAAAGGGTAAAATTGTCTTTTCGAAAGGTTTTTAACAGAAAAATGGGTACGGGTGCAAATATAAAAACAAAGCGGCTACAGGTTAAAAAGGGCGCCTAAATAGAGCGCCCCGTGTAATTTTTACGCAAATGCGTATAATGGAGTTAGCAAACTAATTGTGCCAAAATTATTAAGTTTCCTATGACTTTTAGAGATCACTCTCACTAAGATAAACTTGAATCTGAAATATTATTCAGGTCAAGTCCTATTAAAGAAATAATTAAGTAAATTTTTTTAATACTTTCTTTGTGCAATGATTTATAGCCACACAAAATATATATGTCTCATTTTACACAAGTTTAAAAGTTCTCTTTTTTCTTAAATTTTAAGAATTCGGATAGAATGGTCACATACTTTAATACGTCTTACCAATATTATTCCTGTTCAAACTCAGAAAAATGGAGAAAGCGGATTGAACAATGGCATATAAAAAAAGTGGAAGAGCAAAACGAAGAGTAAAAGCAAAAGGAAACCTTTAAGAACAAAATTTGCTTGCAAGTTTAAACTAGCAAAATTAAGACATATGCTTAGCTATGATCTTGTTTTGGTTCTGCAGCCATAGCTGCTGTTCATGCAACAAATTCTGCTGATTTATGGTGCCATTTAACATATGGCCACTACTCGAAAACGTCCCAAATGGATCAGAATTCACATCACTCTGCACTGCTGAAAAAGAACTCTGAGCACTAAAAGTTGGTGTCACTTGAAATGTAGGCGCATGTGTTGATGAGAACATGTTTGAAGGCAACTCCGTCGACGTATCTTGTAAAAATGGATTGTAATGGTGGGCTTGTGCCATTACTGGAATTTGATTATACTCCGCATTATTTGAAGCTGACAAAAAGGTGGTGGATGGATTT
The DNA here is from genome assembly GCA_005239505.1 of Nicotiana paniculata. NCBI lineage: Eukaryota > Viridiplantae > Streptophyta > Magnoliopsida > Solanales > Solanaceae > Nicotiana > Nicotiana paniculata. Next base: position 18,279 of record ML333883.1, read on the forward strand.
TGATCATAACTATAGTCATTCATATTAGGCATTGGTAGTGAACTTAGGCCACTATTTGGAAACAATGACATTGGATTCTGATCATACAACTCATCCAAAGTTGAAGAGTTGAAGCGATTAACGTTGTTAGAGGTACTAAGCAGGGTTTGTGATGATTTTGTTTGTGGGCTTGCTTCAAATAGTGCCAAATCCCAACCATTATTGCTTGAAGAAGCCTCAGTAGATGGCATAGTTGCACCAATTCTTGACACTTGCTCTGGTTCTTGCCTTTCTGGGAAGGCATTGAAAGATGGCAATGGCAATGGCAATGTGTTGAAGCTGTCAACTTTGTTAGCAGTAGTATTAGGCCTATGTTGTTCTGATTTTGTTTGTGGGGTTGCTTCAAATAGTCCCAAATCCCAACCATTACTTAAAGTAGCCTCAGCAGACGATGCATTTGCTTCCTTTCTTGACACCTGTTTAGGTTCTTGTTGTTCTGAAAAGGCGCCAAAAGATGGCGATGGCTTTAACGCCTCATTTAGCACAACTTCCTGTCCTTTCTCCGAACTTGAATCTCTCTCTTTTTCTGCAACAGGCTGCTGATTTTGCCTTTCTATTTCATTGTTTTCGTCTTCGTCATCTCCTGGCCAATTTGATGAGGAAACAAGATCAATCATGGACACTGGCAATGACCTAGCAGAACCCGTATCACACACATCTTCACTACGTTGTTTCCTAAACTGAATATCCGAATAGGCCTCCAAATCAATTGAAATGGAGGGGTTCTTCCTTCCTGTTTCCGTTGCACGTATTAGCTCTTCTAATGAACTACAAGGCGAACCAATCCCAGAAGTAGTAGTAGTAGTAGTACTTTCCGAATATGGCTCAGTCGTTGCAACTGAGAATTCGGATTGTCCACCATAACTATCATGCCTACTTCTTAACAACTTCATTGAACCTGGTTTTTGAAGAAGCAGTTGTCCAGAAGATTTCACAGGAAATGATGATTGATCTTTGAGAAATTCTTGTAATGACTCAATTAACTCCTCAGATATCGTTTGTACACTAGGATATTCTGATGTCCTGCCAACACCAATGCTTTTACAGGAGGAGTAAAAAGAGTTAATTTCCTCAAATTGCTTCGCGGATTTAACACATGTGTGAAAGGCATTTACACATAATTGATATGGTAAATGGAAGAAACTATCAAGAACAAGAGCTAGTCCATCCGAAACATCTTTATAAAGATCAAAACTTTCTTGTACCACAGCGTACAGAGCAACTTGCACTAGACAATTGGTCTTGGCCGCACCAGTTGGGCGTATAGCAATTGCCCTTTCAAGCAATCTTTGCCAATACGAAATCTTGTCAAGTAGCATTGCTGGTTTCATTTCGCGTATCGCCTCATTAGACCTCCTCGTGCTGCTGCTACTACTACTGCTATTGGTCCTAAAATGGCGGGGATTTTCCCTTTCTTTATAATCGTACCGCCTTTGTAGCTTGCCAGTGAGAAAACAATCTAAACGCTCGTCAAGATAAAGTGCAAAAGTTCGAATAAATGCAGTGAAATCCCAAGGGCTAGAATTGGAATCATCACGGAAATTGGTAAGATTGAGAATTTTGGCACCTTTTTTCATGGCGTGGAGAACTTCTCGAGGGAAATAAGGATCGCCATCTTGGAAGATTCTTAGGACAAGCATTAACGATTTAAGGGCAACGATCCAATTCCTAGTACGACCAATGCGTTTGCCAATGGCACGAGCACAAGCAGCGGCGTAGGATTTGTTGGAAGAGACTAATTGGACAACCTCGTGTAAGTAACGTTCGTCCACAGGGACATCGTCGTGTGTGGTGGTTTTTAGAACAGTGACTTCAAGTGTTGACGAAGTGTTGTTGGAAACTTTGGCAATGCTAATGCTTGTTTGATCTTTCACTGCACCAATTGCTTTCTTTAGCTTGCTTGGCATGTTATAGTCAGTCCAATAATTCCTGTTTCTTCTTTTTCTCTTCTATAATTTCTTGATTTAATGCATAATATGTATGTGAAAATCTGATCAAGTAATTAACTTAGTGATGAATGATTGACAAGATATGGTGTTTTGGGGAGAGGGAGAGAGATTAATTAGTTTAGAAGAATGTTGAAAATAAATTTTCAATTTTTTTTTTCTTTTTTCCTTCCTCTGAATTGGTCAATTGCGTTTTTCTTCTGTTGTGCAAAATGAGAGTACATACATAAATTTCTCTCAACCAGTTAATGAAATTTTTTCTCAGCCACTAAAAGAACAAAGAATGAAACTCATTCAGACACATGTACATATGAAATACAAATACAGAAGAGTATGGGAATGGATTTTAGACCTACAATCAATCATAATGCATTTGATGTAGTAATTGTTTATTGCTTCATTCTAATTTGTTTGACCTTATTATTATTTAAAAATCAAACAAATTTTTAAAATATGATACTTCTTTTTTTTTTTGGAACACTGTAACTATTGACGTATGGCACTTCTATAAAAGTTTTATTTCAAAATTTTGAAATACCAGTGCCTGAATTCGTTCAACCTATCGAATGAGTTGATGCCCGGCAATTGAACTATATATAAATTGGGATTGGATAAAAATTGGGGAACTATATAAATTCGTGAAAATGGCGCGGGTTAACAGTTTTCTGACTAGTAATTGAAAAATAGCTAACATTTGTAAAGTCATTAAAAAATAGCCGTTATTTTGCTGAAACACGAAAAGTTCCAGCGTAATATGTGGGATTATGAAGCACCTGCGTATAAACTTCTAGCATATTATGTTGGAACTCCAACATACGGAAAGTTCCAGCATAATATGCGGGATTATGGAGCTCCTGCATATAAACTTCCCGCATATTATGTTGGAACTCCCACAAATTATGAAATTCCAACACATTATGCTGGAAGCTCATATATAAAAGATTCGAACTCCAACATATTATGCTAGAATATTTCCGGATTTTAAAGAGTGTTTTTATTCAGATTTTATCTTTACATAAAAAAAAAAGTAATTAAATTTCTATTACTTTTAAAACTGTGGCTATTTTTAGTTACCAGTTTTAAAGCTGACTATTTTTATTTTTTCCCTATAAATTGGACTCAAACTTTCATCCCGAACTCTAGTAAAAGTTGCACCGGGCGTCCTATTTGGTCGCCCCCATTTAACCTATACCCATTTTTTTTAAACTTTTAACTTGTACCCACTTTTTAAATAACTTCAGCTCCTTTCTCCTCCTCCTTCTCCTCCTTCGTTTTCTTCTTCTTCTTCTTCTTCTTCTTCTTCTTCTTTCTCCTGTTGTTGTTGGTGCTGCTATGGAACTTCAGTTCATGGGATGATTGCCATAAATATGTTTATCAGAGCTGAAGTTCGCCAGTTGCAAACCAAAAACTTCAGCTCTAGAGCCGAAGCTCGCCAGTTACAAAAACAAAAACTTTCGCTAGTTACAAAACAAAAACTTCAGCTCTAGAGCTGAAGTTCGCCAGTTACAAAAATAAAAACTTCAGCAATTACAAACAAAAGCTTTGCGTTAAGACGTGCACAAGTTAAACAAAAACTTCAACAAATAGAGAACAAAACTTCATCTACTTCAGCTTTAGAGCTGAAGTTCGCCAATTACAAAATAAAAACTTCAGTTCTAGAGCTGAAGTTCGCCAGTTACAAAAACAAAAACTTCAGCTCTAGAGCTGGAGTTTGCCAGTTACAAAACAAAAACTTCAGCAATTACAAACAAAAGCTTTGCGTTAAGACGTGCACAAGTTAAACAAAAACTTCATCAAATAGAGAACAAAACTTCAGCTACTATGCTTAAGTTCATCAATTACAAACAAAAACTTCAGCACACTTGGTTCAGCACACTTGCTACTTCAGGCCCGTCTACTAGAATGCTGAAGTTTTGCGTGATTGCATTTGCTACTTCAGCTCTGTATACTGAAGTTATGCGAAAAAGGGGGGACACTTGCAATTTTTTTTTGCAAAGCGGGCACACGTTAAAATGTGACACAAAAAGTGAGTATAGATGCAAATGCCCTCGAACTCTAGGTCTGACCTCGAAGTATGTAAATTGGGCTCAGATGAAAAATAAGCCCATCAACCATATGTATAAGTCCGGCCCACTAAAGACACTGAATTTGTCTGAATCTGCTGTAGCCCCACCTTGATAGAATGACCAACCTTTTTTTTTGGTTTTCCACCTGATGTATAGTACCCGCATTGGAGCCCGACTATATCCGGATTCTCGCCGGATAGAGTCCCATTCGGGGGGAAGCAATCCTTACCAAGGATTTTCCATACCCAGGGCTCGAACTCGAGATCTCTTGTTAAGAGGGCTTGCTTTTTTATGCCCATATGTTTGTTTGATTATAACTTCTCAGACTATTAAGTTTACAAGACAATTGTTTACTCTAAAATTTGGATAACAATTAAACTTATATTGTGGTTTTAAGGATATGTGATTTCACCCAATATCAATTGATAAATGCGTAAGTAAATGACAAAATTAAACTGTAAATAAATCAAACCAGTGTGCAGATAGAGCTTCAGCCTCGAGTTAAGATACTCTCGAACTGATAAGTGCAAGAACAGTAGAAACAAGATAAAAACGATAAACAATGGCACAAGTAAAAAAGAAAGAGTTGAATTACTTTTTTTTCTCAATAGATCATGTCCTTACAAATGATTGGACCTCCTCTTTATATAGTAGAGGAATCCTAATTACGCTATATATCTAATTTTAGAAGAAAATCGTATAAACAGCTAATTAACCACTTCTGATTTGATCCATTTCGAGATACATGCCAAGATCCTCGACCAATCACGGATATCTCGATCTTTCCGCTACTAAGATATCCCCGATGTTACTCAGGGTCTATCTCCCGTGGCTCCGATTGATACCGACCTTGATCTCGAACGAGAATTTGATCTCGAACTCAATGACTTAGCTCTTCGATGCAATATCCTAGTCTCGATCAAATAGTAAAATCGGATAGCCCCGATTTCTACTGTGTACAGATAGTCTCTTCGTTTCTTGGATTATAATGAGAAGAAACGAACTGAGCCCGATTTTTCTTTGACCTCGATAGACAATGATGTCATCCCCATAATGTAAGCAATGGAAGTGACTGAAACGTCTCGTCAATACAGTTCGCCCAAACCATTAATGAACGTCCGTTGGCGGTCAGCCAATAGTGCCATTGAACCGTCACCGTAAATCTATAGATAGGGCTTCTTTTCATTGAATCAAACTTTACCTTTACCTTCATCTGTTCCTCTAAACTTTTATCTCTCAAGTTCTTCTCTTTCATTAGTCCTTAGGTTTTCACCGCTAGTTTTGAACCACCAAGCCTTACTATCTTCTTCCTTCTTCAACTTATACAATAGAGAAAACATCTAAAATGGTTCCGCAAAAGGAAAAAAAACTTCTTCTTCTTCACGGCCGACCGGAAATAAAACGCTGGTGGATCCGCTCCCTGAGGAGTGTGTTCCCGGCCCGTGTATTCTTAAATACGACTTCAAAATCGAGAAACCTCCATCGGCCCCTGGTCGATGTGAGCACGCATCGAGGTATATCTGCTCGATAAGTGTATCTAAGTGTGATAGAGATCACATCCCCTGAAGAGAGCATCACTACCCATGTGAAAGAGTATCTAAGTGTTTACACTTATCCTTTCACATTGGGCTCCCTCGATCCAGTCATCATTGACTTTTGCCGTCAATACCAGGTGACTTTAGGCCAAATACACCCTTCCTTTTAGCATATAGTGATCATGCTCCGGTTCTTTGCCAACAAAGGCGAGGGGTTGTCGATCACCTCATCAGGTTATACAGTCCTCGTATCTTTCGGGAGTTAATCAAGCTGCAACGTCAGGAAACCAAGGTGTTGTTCTCGAGCATTGATGAGGAAAAATACCGAGGTTGGATGGGCATATTTGTTGGGGTGAAGACCATCGATCTCATCCCGAAGGAGAAGATGCCATTTCTCGAGAAATGGAACTTGAAACGTAAGTGATATTTCGCTTGTCGATTTTCATGTTTCTTTCTGCTTTTCTGTTTTATCTACTATTTTCTTTCATCATGCAGCGGTCATTTGGATGCCTCGAGTGATTCCCGACCTTGAGATCTGAGTCTGAAAGCTGGCTTCGACCTCTACTTATGTCGAACATTGCTGGCGCGATTTGGCAAAAGACCAATGGAGGGCAAAGAACCATGCTATGTTTCCTCTTTCACATATCTGGTGCATTGGCGATATTTCGTTTTACTCACTTAGCGCCTTCCTGTGCAGACCTAAACAAGGATGCGGCCCTGAGGCCTCCGTCTAGTGAGCAAGAGGCTATGGCCCCGGCTCCGAAGGTGGAAAACCCCAGAAAGAGAGCAGCTCGAAAACCCAAGGGGAACACTATCCCTCTGACTTTGGAGTCAGTCCAAAGGATAAGGGAAGAAGAATATGAAGGAGGTGAGTCGGTGCTGGTGATCCGAGTGAGGAAACCTGTCGAGACCACCAAGGCCGCTGAATCGGTGGCAGTTGACGAGGCCCTGCCTCGTGCTGAAGAAATTTTGAAGAAAGATTCGGGCAATGTCCCTGAATCATCCGAGGTCGAGGATGCCCCTCTTCAAACAACAAACATACCAGAGGGGGATGGTCCTAAGACCCCTAGAGTCGAACAGAGCGCCCCGAGTGACTCGCTTGGGGAAATGACAGCAGTTCATTCACCATCCCTTCCTACTTTTTCCGAAAAGGCTTTACAGGATGCACAAGCCATAAGGACTCCCGAAATAGACGGAGTCCCCAGTGGGGAGGATCCTTTTCTGGATTGCTTTACCGGGGTCGAGGATGCCTCTGATCTCAGTGATGTATCCAACCTCTTTGAAGAGGCCAACGTCTTCTGAACCGAGTAAGTATTAATTTTTTTGATGTAGCTTTCTTTCATTTTTCCTTTTTTCTGTCTAATTCCTTTCTTCTTTCATACAGGATTTCTCTAAGTCCCAGGCCAAATTAAGCCAATCTGAGGCCGATCTCCAAAGTCTTTAAAAGGATAGGAATGCTCTCAAGCTTCTCTGTGGTTAGAAGGACGGGGAGATCAAAGATCTCCGAGCTAATTTGGCTAGAGCTCGTAAGGAGGAAGCCGAGCTGAACGAGCAGGTAACGATTCTCTTGAAAAACCACGGGCTTGATTAGAGGGTGGAAGCTAACGTTTCAATGTCTTAGTTACAGCAAAATATCGAGAAGATCGATCTCTTTTGGGAAGAGGTCGATCGAGTGAAAGAAGACTGCTATAAGTGGAAGGAATGCATGGACTGCCTTGGTGCTGAAAAGGAAGCTGCTTTGGCCCAGTTGTCGTTGGTCGGATTCCAACTTCGAAGTGCAAGGTAAAAGTGCAAGGGAAAAGGCTAAGAGGGTTGAAGATCTCGAAGCTGAACTTGCTGAGGCTGAAAAAGCAAAGGCTGAGGCTGATAAGTCGGTGGCCATATACCTAGTTGTTGCTGAAGGTTCCCAAGAACAACTGAGGGAGGCTGTCGATCGAGCACAATGGGATGCCGAGATTTCCAAATGCCAATCTCGGAGAGAGACTCTCGAGGAGATCCATGCCCGAGGTTTCGACCTTTTCAAAGAGATAGCAAAGGAAAAGGAGCATAAAGTCGATGCTAGTCAACTGCTTCTTCTAATGATGATGATGATGACAGCAAGAGCGGTTCCAATAATGTTTAGGGGGCCGAAGAAGAAGTTTTCCCCGAGGAGAGAGTCACCCCCGAACATAACTAGGACATTTGTATTTTCCCTTTTTTTTCTTTTTTGTAGGACCCCGGTCGGTCCTTTGTAAATATCTTCTTTTATATATATAAGAATATTTTTTGAATTCCGTCTCGATTTTAGGCCTGTTATAATTTCAATTAGCTTTGTGCCTTGTAAAATTTTGATATACTTCCTGCCTTGTGAATGATACGTTTAAGACTTTGGATTTTAGGCAACTTGGTTGAAGCCAAACTAATACTGCCTTTGTAGTCGAGTGAGCTCTTGCTCAAACTCGAAGTAGTAAAACCCATAGGTTTGAGTTGAGTGAGAATGGACTCCCGAACTCGAAAATATATAATGGCCCTTAGGCTCTTGAATCGGGCCGATATGGCCTCAGAAGAATGGATTTTTCCCTTTTTCAGCTTAAAATAAATTTTAACATATAGGAATTTGTTATGCCTTAGCATGAAGTAAGTTTGTACCTGTTAGGTTTTTTAAGGATTTAATATTATCAAAACCCTTTGTTTTTTTATTCCTTAGCACAAGTTTGTATTAAACAGTTCGATACCTCTTAAGGTTTTTGAGGGCCAATATTATCGAAGCCCTTTGATTATTTTGCCGAGGGTAGCCTTTTTTAACCAGTTTTTAAAAGAATTCGAAGGTCTATTTTCATTGCGGAATTCGGACGTCTCTGAGCTGCGTTAGTTCGGCCATAGCCTTGGGATTTGCCTCTTAGGCTTATTTTCCCAATAACACTTTGAACTTTTTCAAAGTGTTAGTCCCCGAGTAGGGTGGCCTTGGCCTATAAAATCGAATGTTGCCTCTTTGAGGTCTTATGTCTCGAAGTTTTAATAGTTCGAACATGTCGATTTTTTGACGGCAGTCCCCAAGTACGAGGTTGATCGCTCGAGGTCTAGTTGCACTCGGCCCTTGAGCCAGTTTTCACGAAAAAATCATAAGTATGGAACTTGTAAAGTAGAAATTTCGTTAAGGCATGAGATATCTGGTAAGGAAAAATACTTCTTTCAATAGTCCATACATGTGTACATGTTTTGCCACTAGGGTTCGAGTAATCTATACAGACACGGTTCATTCAACCGTTTGGTCCTTTACAAAAACTTTCCTATCGAGACCCTGTCGAAATGAAGTATTTTCCTTGAAAACATAATATCCGAGGGTGATGCCCCCCCCAGTATTCAAGGTTGATAGTAAAGAAGCCTTGGATACTCTAAGTTAACATGGACAATGGTTGCCTCGTTAAAAACCTTGCCGGAAAAACCCATTTGGGATAAAAATCGATCGAAGGGAAAAAGAGTGCAACACGTGCTTTAAGATTTAATATCTTCCTGCATGAAGAGAACTTCGATGCCTTCGCTCGAACACCTGAAATAAGTTAGTGTAAAATGTAAATGAAAAAGGAGAAGGCCATACCTTAACAATAATATTGTTTGAGGAGTGATATGTTCCAATTATTTGGTAGTTGCTCGCCGTTTATCGTGCCAAGATTGTAGGATCTCTTTCCGGCGATATCGAGGACTTCATACGGTCCTTCCCAATTTGGGCCGAGTTTTTCTTCGTTAAGGTCTCGAGTATTGAGGGTGACTTTCCTCAGAACTAAGTCCCCGATTCTGAAGTGGCGAAGGTTGGTCCTTCGATTATAATACCTTTCGATGCGTTGTGTTTGTGCAGCCATTCGGACGAGGGAGGATTCCCGTTTTTCATCTAGTATCTCGAGGCTCGTATTCATAGCCTCGTGATTCGACTCTTCCGTTGCGTACCAAAATCTGGCGTTGGGTTCCCCGACTTCGACCGAGATCAAGGCTTCGTGCCATATACTAAGGAGAACGGTGTTTCCCCCATACTGTATTTTGACGTTGTTCGATATGCCCAAAGGACTTCGGGTAGAATTTCCCTCCGTTTTCCCTTGGCGTCGTTCAATCTTTTCTTCAGATTCTGAATGATGGTCTTTTTTGTCGATTCATCTTGTCCGTTTCCACTAGGATGATAAAGTGTCGATAAGATCCTTTTTATTTTGTGATCTTCGAGAAACTTTATTATTTTGCTGCCGATGAATTGTTTTTCATTGTCGCATACAATCTCGGCAGGTATCCCTAATCGGCATATGATGTGATCCTAGATGAAGTCTATAACTTCCTTTTCTATGACTTTCTCGAAGGCCTGTGCTTAAACCCACTTAGATAAATAATCAGTCATAAATAAAATGAATTTAGCTTTACCTGGAGTCGATGGCAGAGGGCCAACAATGTCCATTCCCCATTTCATGAATAACCATGGGGATAAGACTGAATGGAGTTGTTCTCCGGATTGGTGGATCATCGCTGCATACCTTTGGCACTTATCACATTTTCGAATGAATACTTTGGTATCCTTCTCTATATTGGCCTAATAGTATCCTGCTCTGATGATTTTGTGAACTAGTGATTCGGCACCGTAGCGGTTCCCGCAAGTACCCTCGTGAACTTCTCGTAGAACATAATCGGTGTCCCCTGGTCCCAAGCATACTTCCAACGATCCATCGAACGTGCTCCTGTATAATGTTCCATCTTCAGCTAATATGAATCGAGCAACTTTTGTTCGTAGAGTCCTTGATTCCTTAGGGTCCGATGGGGGATTTCCGCTTTTCAAATACTCAATATATATATTCCTCCAATCCCAGGTTAGGCTCGTAGAGTTTATTTCGGCATGGCCTTCTTCGATCACTGACTTCGATAGTTGTACAACAGTCCCCGAGCTGATTTCTTCATCTTCGACTGATGATCCAGATTCGCAAGGGCATCGGCCTCGCTATTTTTCTCTCGAGGTACATGTTGCAAGGTCCATTATTTGAACCGATGTAATGTTACCTGGAATTTATCCAAATACCTTTTCATTCGATCCTCTCGAACCTCGGAGGTTCTGTTGACTTGGTTTACCACCAACAAGGAGTCGCATTTGGCCTATATGACTTCTGCTCCCAAGCTTTTAGAAAGTTCGAGACCTGCAATCATGGCCTCGTACTCGGCCTCGTTGTTAGTCAATTTAGAAGTTTTTATAGATTTCCTAATTGTATTGCCCGTGGGCGGATGCAAAATGATGCCTAGCCCAGAACCTTTCAAATTTGAAACGTTGTCCATAAAAAGGATCCACACCCCCGATGATGTACCCGAGTTTATCAAAAGTTCTTTTTCGACCTCGGGTACGAGGGATGGTGTGAATTCGCCACGAAGTCTGCTAAAATTTGAGACTTGATGGTTGTTCAGGGTAGATACTCGACATCATACCCACTGAGTTCGATGGCCCATTTGTCCAATCGGCCCGATAGTTCGGGCTTATGTAAAACATTACGAAGAGGATAAGTGGTTATCACACATATTGGGTGACATTGAAAATATGGTTTTAGTTTCCTAGAGGCGCTTATTGGAGCAAGTGCCAATTTTTCTAAGTGCGGGTACCAGGTTTCACCTTCGCCTAAAGTTCGACTTACATAATATACGGGAAATTGCGTACCTTGATCTTCTCGAACTAGGACACCATTTGCCGCGACTTCTGAAACTGCTAAGTATAGGTAGAGTTGTTCGTCTGCTTTTGGAGTATGAAGCAATGGTGGGATCGAGAGGTATCTCTTCAATTCTTCCAACGCCTGTTGACATTCCGTGGTCCAAGCAAATTGTTCTTCTTTTTTAGCAGCGAGAAGAACCTATGGCTTCGATCTGAAGACCTCGAAATGAATCGGCGTAACACGACTATCCGTCTTGTCAGCCTTCGCACGGCCTTAACATTGTCCACGATTGTGATGTCTTCGATAGACTTGATTTTATCGGGTTTGATCTCGATACCCCGATTTGACACCATAAAACCGAGGAACTTGCCTGAATCGATCCCGAAAGCACATTTCTCGGGGTTAAGCTTCATATTGTATTTTCTCAACATGTCGAAGGTCTCCTGCAAATGTGTCAAATGGTCCTATGCGCGCAGGGACTTGACTAACATATCGTCAATATATACCTATATTGATTTACCTATTTGTTCTTTGAACATTTTGTTTACTAAGCGTTGATAGGTAGCACCAGCATTTTTTAGTCCAAATGGAATTATGTTATAACAATATGTGACATACTTAGTGATAAATGAAGTTTTTTCCGGATCCTCCGGGTTCATTTGAATTTGATTGTACCCTGAGTAGGCGTCGAGAAAACTAAGGTTCTCGTGGCCGGTCGTGTCATCGATCATGCGATCGATGTTCGGCAGAGAGAAAGAATATTTAGGACATGCTTTGTTTAAATTTTTATAATCTACGCACATCCTAAGCTTGTTCCCCCTTTTTAGGGATGACAACTACATTTGCTAACCATTCGGGATATTTTACTTCCCGAATGGATCATATTTTGAGAAGTTTAGTTACCTCGTCCTTGATGAATACATGTTTTACCTCGGACTAGGGCCTTCTCTTTTGTTTCACTGGCCTGAACTTCGGGTCTAAACTCAATTGATGTTTTGTTATCTCTGGTGGGAACCCTGTCATATCTAAGTGGGACCAAGCAAAACAATCCATGTTTTCAATAAGTAATTTAATGAGTTTCTTCCTGAGTTCGGGGGTTAACCCCGTACCCAGGTATACCTTTCGTTCGGGCAGATACTCGATCAATATAACATGTTCCAGCTCTTCGACTGTTAATTTGGTGGCGTCTGAATCTTCGAGAATAATGAAGGATCGAGAGATCCAATAATCACCGTCTTCTTCTTCCATTCCCTGCTTTTCTGATTTAGTCGAGGTTGGTGGTTGTGGTTGCTATTTGGCCTCCTATTTTCCTTTGACCTCCGATCCCTTTGTCATCAAAATTGTCGATATTGGTATTACCTCATCAACCGCGAACATTTCCTTTGCAGCATGTTGCTCCCCATATACCGTTTTCACCACGTCCAATGTTGGGAGTTTCATCATTTGGTGGAGAGTTGAAGGGAGTGCCCTCATATTGTGAATCCAGGGCCTCCCGAGCAGGGCGTTGTACCTCATGTCGCCCTTGATTACATAGAACTTGGTTTCTTGAATAGTTCCAGCCATGTTCACCGGTAAAATGATATCTCATTTAGTTGTTTCACTGGCCATGTTGAAACCATTCAGGACCCGAGCTGCGGGTACGATTCGATCTTGTAGGCCGAGTTGCTCCACAACCCTCGATCGGATGATATTTGCCAAGCTACCTGGATCCACTAAAACATGCTTAACTTAAATTTTATTCATAAATATAGAAATTACTAGAGCGTCATTGTGGGGTTGGGAAATTACTTCTGCTTCCTCATCATTGAATGATATGGTGTCTTCTGGCACATAATCTCGGATCCGTTTTTCCCTAGTAATTGATACTTTAGTGCGTTTGAACACGGGCCCTTGTGGAATATCGATCCCACTGACGATCATATGGATCACATGTTGTGGATTGTCCTATTCATTTTTTCGGTTGGCGTCCTTTCTCTGAAATGGTTTTTGGCCCGATCACTTAAGAACTCTTAAAGGTGACCCTCGTTGAATAGACGGACTACCTCTTCTCTCAGTTGCCTACAATTCTCAGTTCTGTGGTCATGCGTGTCGTGATAGTTGCACATCAGATTAGGATTTCTTTGGGAAGAATCAGTCTGTATGGGCCTGGGCCACCTAGTATCTTTGATTTTTTCTATGGCCGATACAATACCTGATGCATCGATATTGAAGCTATACTCCAATAATCGTGGTGCCTCTGTGGGATCGGCGTGCTTATCAAAACCACTTTTGCTCATAAGTCCCCGAGAACTCTGTCCTCGATCACTCCGAAGCCCCGGTGAACGGCGGCCGTAACTATAACGGTGCCTTCGATCGTTTCGGGTGGAATTGCGTCCAGGACCACCGTTCCTGTGGTTTCCGATGTATGGCTGATATAGGTCTATGTTCGACCGAGGTTACCTATCGATATCTCTCTGATTTTTGCCTACGGACCTATTTGGATATACGGAACCGAAAGGAGTTCCCAATTGGTTATCCTCGACTCTGATCTTCGATTGGGGTCATCCTCGACTCTGATCTTCGATTGGCACCGATTATGTACATCGGCCCAGGTCACCGCCGGATATTCAATCAAGTTTTTCTTCAATTGTCGTGATGCTATCGAAATTCATTCATTCAACCCCTGAATGAAGGCTTGAACAACCCAATCATCTGTGACTGGTGGCAACTCCATGTGTTCCATTTGGAACCGAGACACAAACTCCCGAAGCATTTCGTTATCCTTCTGTTTACTTTGAAAAGGTCTGATTTACTTGTTGCAACCTTTGGGTCCCGGCATGTACCTTTACGAAAGAATTATTCGCAAGCATGGCGAATGAGTCAATGGAATTTGGCGGCAGATTATGATACCAAATCATTGCCTTCTTCGATAGAGTCTCTCCGAACTTCTTTAATAGAACAGACTCGATCTCATCATCTTCCAAGTCGTTACCTTTGATGGCGCATGTATAGGAGGTGACATGCTCGGGGGATCGGTGGTCCCATTGTACTTAGGGATTTTTGGCATACGAAATTTCTTGGGAATGGACTTCGGAGCTGCACTTCGAGGAAACGGCTTCTGGACAAATTTCTTTGAATCCACCCCTTTCATAATTGGCGGTGCCTTCGGTATCTGGTCAACCCGAGAGTTTTACATTTCTACTTTCTTATCATTCTCCTCAATTTCCTTATCTCCCGATTCAATTCGTCTGGTGAGCTCCTCGAGCATCTTCATTATTGCAGGGTCAGTCCCCGATTCACTGGCGTTCGACCTTTCTGGTACTGGCTCGGCCCAGCGGGTGGCTTCCGATTCGACCTCACTCGGCGTTCGATGCTGATTTTGTAGTTGTGTAATAGCGGCTTGTTGAGCCTGTAGTATCTCGAATATCACTTGGAGACTGACTCCTCCATCTCCTCCGCCATGTGTACCTCGACCGCCAAATCGGCCTTCTCTGCGCACAATCCCTTCTGGGTCCGCACCTAGCTTCTCATTTAGAGCAATGTGCGAACTGACGTCGACTGGGTTGACAACCGGTGCTCCCTCGAGGTTAGCTTGTGGTACCTCAGCCCGTGGAGCAACTACATGGTCGCTTTCCCCGTGAAATCTGAGGCCATTATCACCATGTGTGGGTGTTGTTTGTGAGTTTGACATATTTTATCCTGAAAACAAAAATACTTGATAAGAACAAGCGTAAAGTAGTGTGTGTTATCGGAATCAGTATTGAATAATCACTATTATCTTTGTCCCCACAGTGGGCGCCAAACTTTTTACCCTAAAATTTGGATAATAATTAAACTTATATTATGGTTTTAAGGATATGTGATTTCACTCAATACCAATTGATAAATGCGTAAGTAAATAACAAAATTAAACTGTAAATAAATTAAACCAGTGTGCAGATATAGCTTCAGCCTCGAGTTAAGATACCCTCGAACTGATAAGTGCAAGAACAGTAGAAACAAGATAAAAACAATGAACAATAGCACAAGTAAGAAAGAAAGAGTTGAATTGTTTTTTTCTCACTGGATCATGTCCTTACAAATGATTGGAGCTCCTCTTTATATAGTAGAGAAATCCTAATTACGGTATATCTCTAATTACAGAAGAAAATCGTATAAACAGCTAATTAACCGCTTCTGACTTGATCCGTTCCGAGATACACGCCACGATCCTTGACCAATCACGGATATCTCGCTCTTTCCGTTATTATGTTATCCCCGATGTTACTCGGGGTCTATCTCCCCTGGTTCCGATTGATACCGACCTTGATCTCGAAAGAGACTTCGATCTCGAACTCAATGCCTCAGCTCTTCTATACAACATCCTAGTCTCGATCAAATAGTGAAATCGAATAGTTCCGATTTCTACCGTATACAACAATAAAATTACCTAGGAAGCATTTCTTGTTATTCTTAGCAGTAGATTAAGGTTCGATTTCCTATTACTCTCGCATTATTTTAAGTTAACTCTTAAAAAGAGCACTAAATGTTTGACTTGGAAAAGATAAACTTCTTTCTAGAAACAAAAAAGAACTCAACAATGTCTCGTTGCGTTAACTGCGGTTATTATTTTACACCATATTAACACTTCAATTATGCCTCCCGAGATATCCCACTGGGATTTGACTAGCAACAAAGTATTTAGTGAAGCATATCGAAGGTAAAAGCACTAAACCGGACCATATGTAACACGTCTCATTTGAAATCAATACCTTTGAATTTTGTACTCTTTCATTCCATTTTACATTACTTTTTTGGTAATTTGGAACATCTTAAAAAGTTTTGACATCATTATACTAATATTAATTTTTTTTACACATTTCACAAGTTTTCATATTCAAATTTATTTGGCGAATTAAATCTTTAGTTTGGATGTGAATCTCTTTTGCTACCACTTAAATAACAAACATAACCTTGGACACTTTGATCATAGATTTTGTCAAAATAAATTTGAGTTTTATTTGGCAAATACATATTTGGTTATAGCTTTTGCCTATATTTTACAAATCTCAAAACCAGCTCAATAGTTGATTTTGGGCCAAAATATCACTATTAGTCTTTTTGTTTCAATTTATGTGAACCTATTTGACTGGGCACGGAGTTTAAGAAAAAATAAAAATCTTTTGGAATTTGTGATCCTAAACAAGTTAAAAAGAGGCTCAGAGTATTTGTGTGGCTATAAAAGCTTCTCATTAAGGGTACAATTGTAAGTTTAAGCTAAATTATTTTCATATTTAGAAAGGGATCATTCTTTTTGGAACGGACCAAAAAGGAAATAGGTTCACATATACTGGAACGGAGGGAGTATATTTTTTTAAAATTTCCCCAAACTTTTATATTTTATAAAAGAGCCCACAATTTATTATTTTGTAACAATGTTGCTTCGTCTTCTCGGTCATCTGATAGTGTATCATGTAATTCATTATAAAAATGATAATTTTATATCAAATTTATTTATGTTCAGGACTATGGTTCATGATAATATAAAGAATATTATTGATAATGATATTGTTGAGTACTTGTGATAGTTTTTAAAACTTGTGGGTATAAGCCATGTTTCATGTTTTTCCAAAATAAATTTGAGAAAAATAATTTGAAAACTGATGTCCAAACACATTTTCATCTCCAAACCTACAATATTTTAAAATAATAAATTCTTGGAAGCCATGAACTTTAGTAAAGTATGAAACGGGGATTGTAGTGATAGGGAAATGTCAACTACTAAAAAGCCGAAAAGCTTGAGCTGACTTGTGGCTATGAGGCAATTTCCTATTTTCCTTCTCTCCTTTAAAGAAAAGTAATTCTAAAAAGAAGCCCTTATGCCTTTACTTTTCCCCCAAAATCCACACTTTTTGTGTCCAATATCACATTTTCAAGCATGCAAACTTCTTTTCTTAAAGAAAATTTCAAAAGATAAAACACTACGTGAACCTTTTACATTGTAATAAAGCCCTAATAGGCACCAAGAATCGACATCTCGATGTGATATTACCCTTTCGTTTTTAGTTACGAAAGAACGGCAAAGTCCATCCAGACCGTCCAATGAAGAATAAGAAAAAAGTAAAAAAGAAGCCAAATCGGAACATGCACTAGAAAAAGAAGAAGTTCAACAACTAATATATATATATACATAAAAAAAAGATTATAAACTTATATACACAGTGTAATTTTTCGGCAAAGGAAGTTCAGACCCCCTTCCACCACCCTGGCTCAGCTCATGGGTATGCTAGACCCAAATGAGGAACTATGGGTCCTAGAACTAATAATATGATTTCTCGTGGAATCCATTACTTTTCGCTACTTGCTACAAGTGCTTAAATGTAAAGGCTGATAGTCCATTCTTTTGGCTGGAGAAGACTTTGATGTAATTGATTGTAACATGCAAACTATGGACCTCAAGTCTTTGGGGATGGGTGACAGATGAATTAAATGTCGAAATTTAAATAACATTTAAATCAACCTTGGGCTATTCACAAATATTTTTAGTCAAATACGCGCAAAAGTTTCAAGTATCCTTTTCGTGCAAGAAATATTTGAAGCCAAATGCTCATGACACGCTGCCTTGGAGCTATAATAAAATTATCTATGTATGAAGGTCATGATGGAGCAGCCACTAATGCTTGAATTGACACACCTCCGGATCTTGCGTAAACGCAGAATACTTTGTGGAATGGACTATTGTTTACTCATGACTGGGACTCAATAAGCAGACAGTTGGGAGACATTTTGAGTACTTTGTAAATGAAATTGTTAGCAAGTGTAGAATTTCTAAAATTGTTGTTCCCCTTTCTGCATTTGTTATAAAAATACCAACTTGTAATCTATACAACTGACTTATACGTTATCTGGCCAATGTAATGTGCCACAATAAATAAGGTGATTTTCAAGGAAGCTTCAAAAGAAGCAAAAGGAGCAGAGAATTTGAAAAAGAATGAACTTGAATTTGAAGTAAGCAACCCCACCACCCAATGCTAACCTCAAATATAAATGAGAAAAAGCAGTTGAAGTGAAGAAATCATTAACTGCCAAAGATTTAGCGGGAAGGAAGGATAGGAAAAAGGAGAAAATAATAAAGAGAGAGGACAAGTGCTAAAGCTTTACAGCTTGCAAAATGCTTGGGATATTGCAGTTGCTTTAAAGGGATATATTACAGCAAATATGACACTCAAAAGGCCAAAAGCCTCACCCTTTTCTTTCTCTACTTTAACAGTATCTGATTCGTCTCCATTTGGCGTTTCATACAAGAATAATCAACCAACCCCTCGACGCCCATTCCCTGAAACATTCGGGGAAGAAGGCCGAGGGTGTGATATAGATGACCTAACCTAATGATACTATTAGTGGCGTGTATTATAATCATCATACGATTTAATATACAAGTGCATATTATTTTGTTCCATAGAAGTGGTATTTGAGCCTTCTTGTGTTTACTTCGATTATGATGTAAGCTCGACTATTTGGGTCGAGCACCCCTTCAAAATGTGTCCATAGACCTTCGTCGTTACGCGTACTCGGTTTAATCCAAAAAGTACATGCTACTTTCTATTAGTAGCAGTATTGAGTAACTCTGCCTGTTAGGACAATAATTGAAATTAACCCATATTCCCAGGTCATCAAATCCCATCCACCACCTATTGGGGTGGGGGAGGGGGGAACAAAACAGGCAGGCACAGGCATGTGAATTAGAGAGAGAGAGAGAGAAAGATGGTGAAGGGCAAGACATAGAATGTGAGTCTGACCCACCATTTTCATAGACAATCTAACCATATAGAATAAGACCCACTATTGATTTTTCTAATCTTAATACCTCCATCTTTCCATGTGATATCGCTGTAAACGGTCCCTCTCTTTGTCCTTGTTTCCATATCTTTTTCTCTTATGAATTTTAAGCGTTATTTAATTTCCTCCTTCTGTATCTTCATAGCTGCTTCTTCCTCTTTACCAATTCTCCATTTATTTATTTTTTAAAATGCAGATTCTCACATGGGCCCACCCTTCTTTCATTTCCAATAATCATGGCCGTCCAATTTTTCTTATCTAAATTTCCGGATCGACACACGCATTATTAAACTCAGTTTCACAAAAATCCATTAGAAGTATCCATTACAGTGCCAAGTGTAAAAAACTTTAGAACCCCTTTTTACACCAACCACCAAAGAATTAAACTAAGCTAAAAATGTTATCTTTGCATAATCAAGAGACTATAAGACAAATCACAAACGCCAGCTATAGCAAATACAAAAGAACAGAACCTTAACTGCCCTAAAAGCTTAGCTTTATGTGAGGTTTATAAGCTGTGTCTTGTTTCCTTAACAATAAAAAATAACAAAGTAATTAAAAAGATCAACCGGCAAACTGACCATAATTCTAGCCGCACTAAAAGAACATTGTAAAAAGCAATACAGTGTTAATGTGATGAGAGTTAGCTACACTTTTTCACCAATAAAGAGAAGAAATAAATTGAAGAGACAAGTTGCACACTATGTAATTAGGGCTTTGGCCATTACAAGAAAAACAAACCTTTGAATATACAAAATATCAGCCGATGCCTAAGATAAAAAATAAAAATAAAAGAAGAGGGTGGGGGTGCAAGCACTATCACTCACTTACAAAAGCTTCACATTGTGAAATAAACAGAAAAAATGAAAAAAGACAAAAAATAAACAAACAAGGATACTCCCTAAAAACCGCATCCATGCCATGTGTCATATAGTTTAGAATAATAAATTCAACTTTTTTTCAGGCTTTTTCTTTTTTCTAATTGAGAATAATATTGTAGTATAAGGTTAAAGTTGGGGTTTACCGAGTGTGTAGTGATTCTTTTGTTGGTTTCTTTTGTAGGAAATGAGGTGGTTTTCCACATTATGACAGTTGGGAAAATCCAAACAACCACCTGCAAGAAGCATCATAGGTACGATAATGTCAGGAAACAAGATTATTGATAAAAGTAAAAACTTCATCAGAGTAAAATGGACTTAACGTAGCACTAATGTTCATCACGTGTAATCCAGTCAGCTAATGAATAGTAATAAACCTAACAGCAAGACACTTCTCATAAGATGATCAACTAGCCAAGAAGTGCATCAATGCCATTCATTATCCAAAGACTGAATAATAGAAGTTGAGAATCATGCCCCCACTATAGGGCCACCAGAAAAATATCACAGCTCAGCCTGACCCATTGCAAGCAACAAGCATTAACATGTCTAGCGTGTTTCACAAAAGAAACGAGAAAAAATGTACTCATTCCGACCGGCGGAAAAATTAGCTTAAACTTCCAACTCTACCCCTAATGAGAAGCTTTTATAACCACACAAATACTCTGGTATCCCTTCGTGTCTTGTTTAGGATCAAAAATTTCAAAAATTTCATTTTTTCTTAAACTCCGTGTCAGGCTCACATAAATGGGAACAGAGGGAGTACTACTTATTTAAGGTTGGACAGTTAGGATTTCTAATTATAGTCCACCTACTTTTACTCAATGCAAATGACTTGATCTTGATAGTTGTCTACAATATACTAGTCTAAGGAAAGTAGTATCATTTAGCTACTTTGACACAATGCTTTAGCCAATTAGGCCTAGGACTCATATCAAAATAGAACTCATCATCTCATGCTTGGCCCTTCCTTTTAATAGAGTTTTACAAAATGATGAGGTAAAAATGGAGTTTTTACAAAGTAATTACTTTTTTTGAGTAAAAAAGCCCAACATACTCTCTAGTTTATCTTTTGGAGGGGAAGTGAGATCAAACACTATAATGATGTGCCACCAAACAAACATGTAGAAAATTTATGTTTCAATTTGATCTTCTGGTTTCCAAAGGCTGTGTGCTTAAAAACAATGTAGGTAAATTAATCCAAGCTTATAGGCATGGCCATTTTTGTCTTGAGAAATGGAAAGCAAATTAAAGAAATACTACACATTCAGCATGTCATGTTGGGGTGGTGTTGACCGATAGGGCCCACTAACTCCAAATAAGTTAAAGATGAATTAAACTTCCAAGTACAGTATTTAATTAAAGATGTTAAGCAAAAAAATTACCTTTCGTTGGCGGGGTTAGTTAGCTTTGCTAATTACTCCATGTCCTTGTGAAAATGCTCTTTAGCCTATTGCCTGAAAGTCTCTGAAAGGCCTTCTTAGCTCCGACCACCTCTGCCTCCGCTAGCTTCTGCAAATGTCCGTATGCTCCGGCCTCAACTAGCCGCTTCCGACAACCATGGCTCCCTCCCGCCATGATTGCCGCCACCACCGCCACCGGAAACTTCTTCGAGACCACATCATTCTTGGCATCCAACATTTGAACCAACCTCATGACACTCTTCTCATCCTTAACTAATTCCTTCCTATTCGATTTCACAGCCAACAATGAAACCAATGCATTCGCCGCCACCTCTTGCAAGCCATCTGGTTTAGCTGATTCCATCAGCTTCACCAAAGAACTCATACACCCAGCAATAGCCCTCTTCTTCTCCTCACTAATCGACAAATTTGCAAGCAATGAAGCAGAAATATACTGTAACATTAAGCTACCATGCTTTATAAGCTCGGCTAACTGAATCACAAACGTAGTATATGAACTAAGAACCCTCGACGTACAATCAGAAGAAGACAACGAATGAATAGCCCGTAACACGTACTCTAACGTATCAGAATTTGACGATTCATGAAGCAAATGAAGCAATCTTTGCAATCCCTTTTCTTGAATTAACAAATCCCGGTAGTACTCACCAGAGGAAGCAAGAATTGCAACGCAATTCGCCGCCTTTTCTTGCGCTGACGCCTTGCCGGAAACCATTAACTGTAAAAGAACAGGAATTGCACCTTCTTCTGCTAACGCAATACGCACATCTTCATTTGTGGACACATTCTTGATTGCCCCAACAGCATGAATTTGAGCAGAAACAGACCCAGATTTACATAGGTCTAAGAGTATAGGGACACCACCATAAGCTGAGATAGCCCAAGCATTTTCAGGATCATTAGTAATACACTCAACAGCCAAAGCAGCTTTTTCCTTCATAGTAACAGAACCAGACTCAATAATTCTCAGTAAAGGACCTAAAGCACCCTCTTCAAACACGCATTTCCTCGCCTGTTCACTTAAAGAAACGAGCATTGATACTGCAACAACCGCCTGTTCGCGTATAAAAGGATCAATATTAATGTCAAGTAAATTAATCAAATACCCAAAATGCCCTTCCTTTGCAACAATCCCGGCTGATTTCTCATCCTCTGAAAGGAGCTGAATCAACGATTCTAAAGCCTTCCTCTTGAACTCAACGCCGCCGATTTGGATCCTGGTGAATAGGTCTTTAATAAAAAGGACTAAATCGTCTTTTGTAGAGTTAACGGAAGGGTGAGAGAGGACTATAGCGGTGGACTGACGGAGTACACCGGAACGGCAAAGGAGGTCGAGGTGATGGATCTGTTTCGAAAGCCAACCTGAAGCCATGTCAAGATCCGATTGCATTAACAGCTTACCCGGAGTTTTTTCCGGGTCGGAGCATTGCTCGCAAAGAGTTTGTACACGGAGCACAGTGGATAGAAGATTCGGGAGCAGCGTCGGAAGAAGCTCGTTTTCCGTCCAGTGAGGAGAATCGGAGATTTCGGATAAAAGAGACTTGACGGTAGCGAGTTTCGACCGGAGAACTTGCCAGCGGGAAGTGAAGGACTTAATGGAAAGTGAAAAGGGGAGGAGATGAGTGAGGAGGTGGTTTATTTGGGCAAGAGTTTCGGCCGTGGACGGCGGCTGTGACGGTGGTTCGCCGCTACGATACATTTTTCTTATAAAGCCAAGCGAAACCAAACCAAACCACTCAGTTCAATTAATTGAACCCAAGCATAAGACCAGAAAAAAAAGGTGGGAAAATTAGCTGAAATAGCTGAGGTGAGAGAGTTATCGGAATGAGCAGAAATAGGGGAGAGTGATAAATGGCGTAGAGGCAAAGGTAAAGTGAAGAGAAGAAACAGAAAAAGAAAGGCGAAGCCTAATATGACTGTTTTGACTGAATGGGAAAAGATAATAAGAATAATGAGATTAAACGAACGAAAACCGGGGAATTAGAGAGTCGAAAATCCCCAACTAGTTTCCCGGTTCAGTTTGGTAGTGGGACATGGAGTGTGAACCGTGGACGGTGACAACTGACCAGGAACTAACGTGCTATTTGCCGCTCAAACAATTATTAATTGTACTTAAATACTAGTAGTATCTTATATACATTTCAATTTTACTAATAACATAGTTTACCCACAAAACCGGATAATCATTAAATTTAAAAGTAATTTTAAGAATATGCGGATTAACTTGATACAAAACAATGAATTAAGTTGTTATTAAATATATAAAGACAAAACAAAATTCAAACCACACGGGTTGGATAGTTTCAGCCTCAATAAAATAGTCACTCTCGAACCGAGCTCCCCAAGACTGGTATACATGAAAAAGAACAAGAGCTGAAGACAAAGAAAATAATAATATATTACTTTTGAGTGCGTGTTACAATGTCCTTCATGAATTATCAGATCTCCTTTATATAGTAGGGGAGTTATATTTTAAGTACAACTGTATAAAAGATAAAACACTGATTGCCGGTTCTTTATCGATACGTGCCGAGATCCCCGCTGTAATATTCGGCCAGTTACAGATATTTCAGCTTTCTATTGGCTATGCTGGATGGTCTGACAAATGTTCGTCGAAGTCGTTCGACGCTAGGGTCGATAACGGGATCATGGCCTCAGTGTTCTCGAAGGCAGGCGTCATGTCACCGAGTTCTGGCCCAGTGGGACGTTTGCTCGATTTTGATTCCTTGTTATCATGTTTCGAGCCTGGCTTATTTTGTTGGAGGCTGGAATGTACCATGAGCTTGATTTCACCCGTATACAAACGGAATGCTCGATGCTGGCTCTATTTTTTGAACAATGACTTGCTGACTTTTTGTGGTATATAATTTCCCGTGATTCCAGTGTAATACCAAAATAATCGTTACTAGAATAAAGTCATGAGCTATCCCTTTTTCTTATTCAAATAGGAATTGATTTCGAAAACCAACAAGAACATTTTACCACGTTTTAAGTGATTGAATACTTCTACTTAATTTAACATACATCCACCTATTATTCTCATTTCCTAAACATTTTTTTAACTTTAATAGCTTTTTGTTTGACCAAAAATATGACTCTCGGTTTAAATAATTAAATTTATGTAATTATGAGTTAAACTTAATTAACAATAATATTTTTATATGTAGCTTCCGAGGGTGTGATAAACGTCAGATAGACTTGGTAAAATAGTGATAACAATATGCAATAGCTATTCCAAAAGGCATGAGCAATAATGTAGCATTTAATAGCAATGAATAACAGTAAATGGCGTTTAAATAAATATGATAAATGATTCACCCAATAAATGATGAACTAGATGGTTGTTTCTCCTGACAATGATACAAATCCTTGAATGTTCGAGTTATTCTTGGATCTGATAGAAAAGTATGGAATAATATAGACAAGAATCTTATTAAAAAGATGGTGTTTGTATCTTAGTAAGAGAGATAGAATCGTTTTATCAAAGTGTATTCTTACAAATGAATATCACATGCCCCATCATTGTCTCTTTATTCTATATATATAGAACATTTCCTAAGAAACTCTAATAGTATAAGTGCGGAGAATATCCATTAGAATATTCCCTTTTAATATCCGATCTTGACAAACTAGCCATTACAGCCCCTATCATCGATATTCAACCTCGACCTCGACCTCGACCTCGACCCTGTTAACATCTCGACTACAGCTCATGTCGGTATATCGACTACGGCTCATGATTATTCTCGACTACGGCTCATGGCGACCCTAGTTGACATATCAACACACAACACGCCTCCCCCAGGCGGGGTGGTTCACCCTTCCCTCATGGTAGCATTGATACCGCACACAGTAAAGGAGTCTCTACGTCCACAATGGAGGAGGCACCACCTGCAGTGAAAAAGACGCTCGAAAAGTGGCTAACAAACACGTTGACCAACATCCTCAACAAACCTGCCTAAATAAAGAACAGAGAAGATGCGAGAGTTTGCGTCTCACCAACGACAAACGAGCAACACGACCCTCCTCCTGTAATAAGTATGGCTCACAACGTTAATGATGCAGGTAACAACACCCTCACAGCCATTTTGAGAAATATGGAGGAGATGGAGAATGAGAACAAAATGCTCTGTGACCAAATGAAAGAACATCAAGAAAGGATAGACAAATACCAAGCGCCCCTAAACTCCTACCGAAAAGGGTCGCATGCCGGTTCGTCGAGCAACCATACAGTGATGAAGCTGCACCGCATATCATACCTAAAACCTTCAAAATACCGCCATATTGAAAATATATGACGGTACGGCGGACCCTAAGGATCATATGACCCACTATGTCACCGTAGTAAAGGTTAACGACCTCTCTAAAGAACAAATGTCTTCTATATTGCTGAAGAAACTTGGTGAAACCCTCACCGGGGGAGCACTAACTTGGTACTCACAATTACCTGCCCACTCCATAGAGACGTTCGAGGAAATGGACGACAAGTTTGTCACTGCCCATGTCGGGGCTAAGAAAGCAGAGGCGAGGGTGAATGACATATTTGCCATTAAACAGTCGCCCGGCGAAGGACTAAGAGATTTCCTCGCCCGATTCTACCATGTAAGGATAACTCTACCAAATATATCAGAGAGGATGGCAATAGCGAATTTCCAGAACGGGTTAAAACAGGAGCGGTTCGAGGGCGATCAGAAAATTACTAAGCCGACTCATGAAATACCCCCAACCACTTGGGACGAGATACACAATGCCTACTGCGCCGAGATATGAGCTGATGAGGACGACCTCAACGGTCCAAATCAACAGTTGACCTCGGTCCAAATGGAATCGAGGAAAGACCAGAGAAATGACAACATAAGGGACCATGCAATCCCATGCCCCAACCGTGAAAGGCACCAACCATATGTCAGAACCGCCATCGTGTCGTCTCCCCTTCACAGCGATGGCCCATCTAGGCCACAAACAGGGACTCACGAAATGAAAGAGGTATGCCTCCATTACTATCTGCTCACAATTTCTATGTTTCTCCCTCAGAAATAGTCTACGCCCTGGAGAAGCTCGGCCCAAAGGTGAAGTGGCCACAGAATATGAGGTCTGACCCAAGCACCAGAAAGTCAAACGCCCTCTGTGAATTCCACCAGGAACGGGGCCACAAAATTGAAGACTGCATTGCTCTAAGGCAAGAGGTCGTGAACATGCTTCACTGAGGACATTTGAAAGAACTTTTGAGCAACCGAGGAAGGGCGAACTTCGCTCAAGGGCGCGAGCAGCATCAGGGTCCACCAAAACCACCCTCCCCAGCTCGTACCATCTAAATGATCATAGGAGGAGGCGACGACGCATCAATAAACAACGTGAAATTGACAACCACCCATAAGCTGAAGTGGTCCATCACTCATGAACGGTATGACAACCTCGAAGAAAGTATCATCTTCGACGAGTCCAATAACCACAGTTTGATCTTTCCTCACTATGACGTCCTTGTTATTACTTTACGCATTTTAGATACTGACGTATAATGTATTATGGTCGACGACGGGAGTGGCACATGCATTAACCACCTCGAGTTCTTGTACAAATGAAGCTCGAGGATAGGATAGTGCCACGTTGCATTACACTGACGGGTTTTAACAATGCAGTTGAGTGGACGTCTGTAGAAATCATGTTGCCCTTCCTGGCCGGTGGTGTTACTTTGGAAACCACGTTCCACATTATGGATCAAGATACGGCATACAACTCCATCATAGGTCAGCCCTGGATACACGCCATGAAGGCCATCCCATCCAGTTTATACCAAGTCATCAAATTTCCCACCCTGTGGGGAGTATTCAGCATCTGTGGAGAACAATGCACTGCCCAAGACTGCTACCACGTCGCCCAAAACTGCACATACACCCAACAATTAAAGGACGAAGTCGAGGAAGCATAGCAATTAACAGGGTCGAGGTCAGGTGATGACGAAGGGAAAGATGTCATCAAGGATCCCGAAATCATAGAGGCCACAGGATCAACTGTAGAGGATCTCGACCCCGTGCAACTCGACAAAGATGATCACAACAAAAAGGCCTACATTGGCCACAAACTTCAAAAACTAGGTAAATTCCATCAATTTCTAGCTAACAATGCAGACTTGTTTGCTTTTTCCCATGCATATATGCCAGGCATCCCGAAAGAAATAGCGTAACACAAATTGAACGTCGACCCATTTTACCCCTCAGTACGGCAAGTTAGGCAAAAATTCAATTTCGCAATAAATGACGTTGTCCGCGAGGAGGTCGGAAAATTAGTGGAAAATGGCTCTATCAGAGAATCAAAATACCACCCGTGGGTCGCCAATGTGGTCATGTTAAAAAAGAAAAATGAAAAATGGCGAATGTGCGTGGACTTGACAGACCTGAACAAATCATGCTCGAAAGACTCATTTCCACTACCCCATATTGATAAGCTCATCGACACAATGGTTGGGCACTAGTTATTAAGATTCTTAGATGCTTAATCGGGCTATAACCAGATCCTCATGGAGGAGGAAGACCTGGAAAAGACCACTTTCATCACCCACCAAGGGACTTACTGCTACAGGGTGATGTCGTTCGGATTAAAAAACGCATGAGCGACATATCAGAAGTTGGTGACAAAAATGTTCAAAGACCAACTCGGCAAAACCATGGACGTCTACATAGATAACATGTTGGTCAAGTCAAAAAGGAAAGAGATCACATCGATCACTTGAAAGAGGCCTTCAACATGCTCAGACGATATGGCATGAAATTAAACCCCGAAAAGTGCGCTTTCGGCGTAACATCGGGAAAATTCCTTGGCTTCTTAGTATCACAATGAGGCATTGAGGTCAACCGCGACCAAATCAAGGCCATAGAAGGAATACCGTAGAACTTGACCAGTAAGAAGTAGGTACAAAAACTTACTGGTCGCATAGCCGCCCTGTCGAGGTTCATCTCACGGTCCTCCTACGGATGCCACAAATTTTTGGTGTACTCAAGAAATATAACGGAATCCAATAGAACTCCGAGTGCGTCGACGCCTTGAAGGAACTAAAGGCATACCTGTTTTCACCCTCACTACTTGCAAAAGCGAAACTTGGGGAACGTCTCCTTATTTACCTGGATGTGTCCGTCATGGCAGTAAGTGCGGTCTTGGTCCGAGAAAACAAAGGTACGCAATATCCCATCTACTATATTAGCAAAGCTCTGGTCGACGCCGAAACGAGGTATCCTCACCTCGAGAAGCTAGCCCTGACTTTAGTCATAGCTTTATGAAAGCTTATACCCTATTTCCAGTGCCGCCCCATTTCGGTGATCATGACCTTTCCTCTAAAAAGTATTCTGCACAAACCTGAGCTTTCGGGCAGATTGGCCAAATGGGCCATAGAATTGAGCGAGCATGATATAACCTATCAGCCGCGAACGGCGATAAATTCGCAAGTGCTTTCCCCAAAATACACGACCTATGGTTTTTGAATATCAATGACGCCTCTAATGCATCAGGATCTGGACTTGGACTCGTGCTCGAGGTCCCAATAGGCGAAGTAATTTGCTAGTCCATAAGATGCCCTGATATGACTAACCATGAGGCCAAGTATGAGGCCATGATTGCAGGACTAAAGTTAGCACTCAAGTACGAAGAAAACGAGTGGTCCTACGATGTGACTCTCAGCTCGTCGTCAATCAAGTCTCGGGTCTTTCATATGGAGGAGTATCGTGTGCTGCATCGGCCTCCCCAAAGAAATCAGTTGCGAAAACGGACCTCAATTCACCGGAAAAAAGATCGTCAAGTTCTTTGAGAAATGGCACATCCAAAGAATACTCTCCATGCCATATCATCCCATGGGCCATGAGCACGCGAAGTCCTCCAACAAGTCAATATTGGATATCATGAAGAAGAAGAAACTCGAGAACGCCAAGGGGCTATGGCTGGAGTTGCTTCCGGAAGTACTATGGTCATACTACACAACGCCAAAAACAAGCATAGGAGAAACACCGTACTCACTAGTCTATGAGACTGATGCGGTAATATCGGTCGAGGTCGGAGAGCCAAGTCTAAGGTACTCACACGAGAGCGGGCCGAGCAACGACGAGACATGGCTTACATAAAGATGGTCGCCCAGAAACAACAGGCGTAGCGATACTATAACAAAAAATCCAAAGTCAGACCACTCAAGGTCGGGGACTACGTACTCAAAGCCAAAATACAGGAAAACAAGGATCCACAAGAAAGAAAGTTAGGAACTAAATGGGATTGCCGATACAAAATTAAGGCGACAACAAGCAAAGGGTCGTTCCATATAGAAACTATGGAAGGAAAATTATTACCAAACAACTGGAACATCGCCCACCTCAAGTACTTCAACTTCTAAGGAAAGATGTTCTCTGAGCTGTACTCTTTTTCCCCCACCGGAGTTTTGTCCCAATTGGGTTTTCTCTGGGAGGTTTTTAATGAGGCGACGGAGAGGACATTTCGAAGTTAAGCACAAGTTCATTGCCCGACCCCTCACATACTTCTCCAGGTCAACCAATGAAAGGACTAGATAGACCGGGACTGGAATACCAGCCCAAAAAACAAAAACATGTAAACTTATATATATATATATATATATATATATATATATATATATATATATATATATATATATATATATATATATATATATATATATATATATATATATATATATATATATATATATATATATATATATATATATATATATGCAAGCAAACTATGCAAACACATGATGCTTGCCTTTCTCTACCAAGATTAACACTGCATCAGTCAAGGCACTCACATTCGACTTTGTTTGAATTAATTAAGAGTAACATTCGACCTCGTTCGGACTAACTCACATTCGACCTCATTCGAATTAACTTATATTTGACTTCGTTCGAATTAATTAAGAGTAATATTTGACCTCGTTCGAATTAACTCATGACTTTGTTCGAATTAATTAAGAGTAACATTCGACCACGTTCGAATTAACTCACATTCTACCTCGTTCGAATTAACTCACATTCAACCTTGTTCGAATTAACTCACATTCAACCTCGTTAGAATTAATCAAGAGTAACAATCAACCTCGTTCGAATTAACTCACGTTCGACTTCATTCGAATTAATCAAGAGTAACATTCGACCTCGCTCGAATTAACTCATATTCGGCCTCGTTCAAATTAATTAAGAGTAATATTCTACCTCACCCGAATTCAACATACACTCGATCTAGCCCGAGTTTGATCTACACTTAACCTCGTTTGAGTTAATTATGGAGACGTGGGACTTCACCCAAATTCAATCAGAGTTATACTCGGCCACGTTCGAGCTAGCACATACCAACACAGTTCTTTTAATCAAAGAAATCACTTGAAGAAAATATTCAAAGGAAAAATAGAAGACCGAGAAACGTACAATAGAAATAACATTCCATTTCAAAAGGTATCTTACAAGGGCCAGAAAGACGCCCACAAAAACAAAATAAATTACAAATACTACTCAGCATCATCCCCATCATCATCTTCGCCATCCAAGTACTCGTCGTTGTACCAAGGACCCTGCTCGATCCCATCCAAATCATCCTCGCCATTATCTTCCCTCAGCGTGGCAGGATCATAACCACATGCAACTCGAGATTCATGCGCCTTGGAACGAGCACCCCCAAACTCAACTTCAGGTTCTCTCCCTGCCGCCATCAAGTCCCTAAACATGTCTAACTAGGCTCGACATGGATCCACTTCTCGTATGAATCCCGCGCCACGTCGGGAAAGGTGGAAGTATGAGAGGAATATGGTTGAGCCAACAGTTGCGCCCTTTCAGCCTCAAGAACGGCGAACTGATCATTCAAATTTGAAACCTCTCCCTCGATCCCGTTGATCTGCTCATCGAGCCTAGCCTCTCTGAGCACGGACGCCTCTGCTTCACTCGCCCGTTCAGATCGAAGGACGCGAATGACCTCCTCCAACTCCGCCACCCTTGCCAAAGACGACATCCTGGCTTTCTCGGCTCCCCCCAACTCCGTCGTCTTCTCAACTAGCTCATCACTCAACTCATTGGCCCTGTTCAAACTCTTCTCAAGTTCAGCCCGCAGGGATACCACTTGAGCTTGGAGATCGGCACACTCGACCTCGACCTCCTTACTCACCTAAAGCTCGTCCTCCTTGACTCTCAGCAATACCTCAAGCTCGCTGCTTCCACAATGGTGAAGATGCAACATCGTACCTCTAAGGAAGCTCGGTGTGAAGAGGTGTAACAAGTGGCGAATGGAAACCCCGTGGTTGGCTGGCTCTGCGTACATTGACAACATTAGAAAGAGCTTGTAAATGTGTGTGGTGAGATGGGGGCAGATATTGTAATATCGGCAGAATTCCTCCATCGGCGGGAGAAGAGGAAGAGAGTGTCCCACTCGGAACGAATACGCGTAAAAGGAGCAGTACCCAGGGTTGTGGATATGGACTACGTCACTGCCAGCCGGGACCAACTTAATGTGGGCTGGGATGTTGTATTTAGCCCTAAGGTAAGCCAAGGCGGCTGCGTCCAGTTCAGATAGCACGATTTCAGGTTCCTCTGTAGCCGATTTCGAGAAATCCGACTTAGCTTTATCGTTGCGAGGAATGATTTCCTACACGATAGGAAAGTTGTCGTCTTCGGCAATGACAACAACATCATCTTCATGAGGAGGCATCCTCACTGATAATGGTGTTGGTTCAGACGCCACACCAGAAGCTTGGGAATCGTTAACCATCTTTGGTTGATCGTAAATGTTGAGAATACAAACTCGAAAGGAGGCAGAAACGACAAGGGTCACCCAAACCAGAAAATGCGAAGAATGGAGGAAACTAGGGCAAGAACATAAGAAGGAGAAGAAGAGAGAAAAGAGAGAAGTCTCAGAAGTTAGAAAATGGAAAGGATAAATCAGAGGGCTCTCCACCATCATTTATAGAGAACAAATACTCGAATCGAGAACACCAACCGTCAGGTGCACGGTAATTGAAATGGTAGGGGCACGGGAAGCGATGCGGCACTTCGGGAAGACGCATAATGATGATGTGTGCGACTGTGATGTCACTCCAAGATGACATCACAATGAGTTATGGTTCCTAAAATGCCACATCACCATCTTGTGCGGGATCCTTTCCACTTGATTCCCTCCATATGAATTTCCCGATTACGAGCAATGGAGTCCGCTCAACGAGGTCGACTAGTAGACGACCTAGATAAGTGGAGGGACTAACTGTATGTGTCAAAATCAGATTGAGGGTTAATACATGAAGAGAAGGACGTTGTGGTCTATTTGCAAACCTTTACGAGTGGTGTGGTCGAGGTCGACCAACGAATAAACAAACCAAGCAGCTTAGCGACCGATCACTACGGAGGTCGAGCAACGAAGTTAGGAATAATGGAGGTTGAGCAACGAAGTTAGGAATATTCTGTTGAATATTCTCTCTGATTGTACTTTAGGATTCTTTGTGAATATCACATATAAATAGAAGGAAATATGAGAGAAAAGGACATGTAATATTGTATATGATAAGAAATCTTCAAAAAATATAAGCC
Source organism: Nicotiana paniculata (assembly GCA_005239505.1). Classification (NCBI taxonomy): domain Eukaryota; kingdom Viridiplantae; phylum Streptophyta; class Magnoliopsida; order Solanales; family Solanaceae; genus Nicotiana; species Nicotiana paniculata. The sequence goes on from ML333883.1 coordinate 51,167, forward strand.
CTCTAGATAAATACAAAGACCCACTTTTTGAGGAGATTCGACCTTTTTAGCATTATCTATTGGAGTCCGGAACCAAAATAATGTCCTTTTGGACAAAAAGAACCTTATTAGGTGGTAAAAAAAATATACAAAAATATATAACGCACTAATTCTGTGTGTTATACCTTAACGGTAACTTTTTCCATTAAGGTATAACGCACAAAATTAGTGTGTTATACCCCGACACAAAAAACCTGCCCAGGTATAGCGCAGTGTTTTTGTGCACTATACATATAGCGTTTTTGTTTTGCGCGCTATACCACTTTTTTTGGCGCCACCAATAATAACTGACATAACAATAATTCAAATACGTATAGCGCACAGAATTTGGGCGCTATACATCAAAAACAAAAATTCCCCGACTAGCCATTTTCTATATAAAGAGGTTAGGATTGTAGGAAAAATCATTCAAAAAATATTTTAAGTCCCGTTCAAACGTTGTTGTTGTTAAATTCTCCAGCATTTTTTCATTATGTCTGAAGAGCGTAGAATAAAAGTTACATTAAATTGGGGGCGAGGTTGTGATGGAGAATAACTCTGTGAGGTACAATTTACCTACACAGTATCATGTTAAATTACCACTTACAATGGAATACGATAAATTGATATCGTTTTTATGCAAAAAATGAGTGTGAGGAAACGTTCAGTGATACTTAAAGTAACCGGAAGATATTCGTATTCCGTCACTCCGCAAGGGGTTGCTTTTTTCTTGGAGTTTAACATCGACGATTATGAAACTTTGAGGGATTTTCTGAGTACTCCGGATGAATAACGGGAATTTCTTGTAATCATAATGTTGGAGATGTACGTCAAGGTAGAAGACGTTCGCAACAATGAGGTTGCGCGTAGTAGGGATAACCCCGAGTCATCAGGTGGTTATTCCGGACCAGTTTTTTTCGGACAAGTTCCGGATGAAAGAGTTTTCCTTGATTTAAACTTATCACCACCGGTGAATGAGCAGTGAGAATATAATTTCTCTCATGCTTTCCATAATTCACAAGACGAACGGTAAACTTCAATTTTCCTTTGTGTTACGATGTACATTTTTGTTGTATTGAATTTGTATTAACGATCATATATTTAACAGGGGGTACCGGCCGGATATGAAATTTACAAGTGGTCCATCCGGGAGTCATCACCTAAATGAAAATGTCCATCATGGAATTTCATCACATTACGACTTGTAAGTTAAGTGATATAGCTATATGGAAAGTATTTATTAATTTTAGTAGCTTATTATTTTGTTGGTTGTGCAGTGAAAACGAGCAAGTTGAACCACCCGTACTCACGCAATTGCCCGAAGACGACGTATTAAATCGGGATCTGGCAGATGCACAGAGTGAGGAAGAGAACAGTGATTAAGACAACAATGCCGATGAATTCAGAGACGGGACATCCTTTCCTCGTGAGGATGGTGATGAGGAGGATGAGGAGGAAGGACCTGATTTGAAGAGAGAGTATGCTCCAACCCCTCTCCCTAGACGAAGAGTGTACGAGTTCGAAGTGCCTTTTCAGTCAAGAGAGATTCCTTACATTAATAACTTGCCAAGCATGCCGGATGTGGAATCTCTCACAAGGGTATGAAATTCGAAAAACAATGTGGGATGAGTCTAGACCAACGGTGCTTGCAAAGGGCATGCTTTTTACTGATAAAGTGCGCATAAGAAGGGCTTGTAAAATGCACAACCTAAAAGAGTGTCGTGAGATGCAGGTATGGGAGTCAAGTCCGTTGGTATACAAGGCTATTTGCCGCAGGTGGTTTTGGCCATGTCATTGGATGTTGCGTGCGACCAAGAAGAAGACAGGTCTGTGGAAAGTGGGTAAATACATTCCCACCCACACATGCGAAATGGACACATTCAAAGGGAATCACTTCAACTTGGATATTGACTTGATTTCTCTTGTACTTATTCCGCACCTCGAAGCGTCCATAAGGAATAAAATCAAAGAGTGCATTACATCAGTCCACCAGGAATATGGCCATACCATTACCAAAAGAAAGGCATTTCTCGGGCGCAAACGAGTGTTTGAAATTGTCTACGGTAACTGGGATAAGTCATTTGCATCTCTGCCAAAGTACATGGTCGCACTGCAGCACTTTAACCCCGGGACGGTTGTTGAATGGAAGCTTGAGCGGAGTCCAGGAAAACCAAAATATATATTCAATTACATGTTCTGGGCGTTTAAACCAGCAATTGATGGATTTTCGCATTGTCGGCCCGTAATATCCATAGACGACACTCATGTCTATGGAAAGTACAATATCAAGCTATTGATAGCCGTGTGAGTAGATGCTAATGGACATATATTTCCTATAACTTTTGCTGTTTGTTCTAATGAAAGCACAGATACGTGGACGCTATTTTTGAACCACTTGAAAGAGCACGTTGTCAAACAACGTTCTGGTATTTGTCTAATATCTGATCGGCACGGTGGTATCTTAAGTTCTGTGGAGAACTTGCCTGCATGGAAAGAACCTTATGCATACCACTGTTACTGTGTGAGACACTTTAAGGCCAATTTCCAGAAGGCATATCCCAATAAGGACACATGATTTGATGTGGACGGCAGCAACAGACCACCAACAACATATATTCTGAAGGCACATGGAATCTATCAGGCAAGAAGATGAGGCAGCCTATTGTTGGTTAATGCGACATCACCTTAAAAAGTGGACTTTGCATGCGGATGGTGGCAGACAATGGGGAATTCTGACTACAAATGCATCAGAGTCTTTCAACGGGTTATTGAAGTCGGCAAGAGGATTGCCTGTCACAGCCATGGTGCGGATGTCGTTCAAGCAGATGGAGGAGAGGCTTGTTGAACGGTCTACAACTGCAACGATATTGATAGAAAGGGGTGTTGAATTTATGCCAGTGCCGATGAAGAGATTTGAGAAATACAGACGGCGAGAACATTGGCATTCATTTTTGCAGTATGATAACAAAAGAAATGTTTTTGAAGTTCGCACCGCTATCCATCAAAATCGGGGGAATAATGTACATACTGTAAATCATCAAGGTTATGCTCTTGTGGGAAATGGTCCATCTACCACATGCCTTGCTCACATGCCATCAAGTGTTTTCAACGTATTTCTTTTGGGGAGACCAACTATGTTGATCAACAATATAGTGTTTCCAAGTATCTAAACACATATAGTGGGCAGTTGCAGTCAGTGGGTGTTGAGCATTATTGGTCGCCGGAACCATTTAAAATAGTGTGCAACAAGTCCTACTTGCGTCGAATACAGGTGCAGAAGAGAACGCGTAAACGGAACCAAATGGATGTTAGTGATACCGTTTATGCGCGCAAATGTGGTATATGCTCGCAAACAGGACACGACCGTCGAAAATGTCCTTCAGGTGGTTTGGGTGGCAATACTAATCAAGCTCGTGGTGTGTGTTCTTCTAGTGTGCCTAGCTATCCATGAGTTTATGTTGTAATAATTAGTTATTTTGTTTATGTTGCAAGATTTATGAAATAAATTTATGTTTGTTAATTATGATTTGAACTTTTCCATTTTAGTTTTTTAAATGATAATTTAATAAAATTATGTGTATATTTAGCGCGATTAATTATTACGTGTAATGACCCGATTGGTCGTTTTAAGAATTAACACCCCGATCCCCTATTTACTATTTCTCCCATGTCTATTTATGTTATTGGAACCTGTCGGTGCATTGAGTGATGAAATCCGGGGTGATTTTGGACACATAGTCCATAAATGTGGATTTTAGCTTTAGAAATCTGGTCGTAGCTAGAGTTGTGTGAAGACGGATCCGGAATGGAATTCCGTCGACTCTGTTAGCTCCGTTGGGTGATTTCGGGGTTAGGAGCGTACTTCGAATGTGTTTTCGGGGTCGGTTGTGGATTTAGGCTTGAATTGGCGAAAGTTAGAATTTCAGCGATTTCGGCCGATAGGTGAGATTTTGATATCAGACTCGGAATGGATTTTTGAAAGCGACAGTAGGTCCGTAATGTCGTTTATGACCTGTGTGCAAAATTTTAGGTCATTCGGATGAGTTTAGACGTGTTTCGGCGTCGGATGTGAATTCTAGAATTTTCCTAAGTTCTTAGGCTTGAATCAATGTATAATTGATGATTTTGATGTTATGAGATGTGTTTTTAAGGCTCGGCCAAGTTTGAATGAGGTATCAGGGTTGGTTGGTAGGTTTGGTTGAGGTCCTGGGGGCCTCAGGTGTGTTTCGGGTGCCCAAACGGGCATATTTTGGCCTAAGTCTTTTGATGTTTTTCTGGTTTTACAGTAGCAGATAAGTGTTCTCTGCGATCGCATAGTGTTAGGTTGAGTCAGTGATTGTGCTTCGCGATCGCACAAGTCTAGCCGCGATCGCATGGTTCAGGTAAGTTGGTCTCCGCGATCGCATGCCCAAGATCGCGATCGCGTAAGGTATCCTAAGGCTGGGGGAGGGGCAGTGTTTTGCTCTACGCGGTCGTGTGGTCTCAGACGCGATCGCATTGTTGTAGGATCAGAAGGTCCGCGATCGCAGACCTTTAATCGCGATCGCGATCAAGGAATTTCAGGCGTGTGTTTCATTACCCTCCGCGATTGCGACCCATTGTACGCGATCGCATAAGGCAAATGCCTGGGCAGAATATTGAAACCCCAAATTTGAGGGTTTATGCAACTTTCATATTTTTCGAATTTGAGAGCTCGGGAAGGGCGATTTTTGAATACTTTTGCACCTGGGTAACTTGGGTAAGTGATTTTTATCCCTAATAGATCATATTCCATGATTCCAATCTTAAATTCAACCTTTAATTTTGAAAATTATGGGGAAAATGGGATGAACTTTATAGACCGAATTATTGAGTTTTGATTGGGTATTTGACCTCCGATTTGAGAGATTCTTATATGGTTAGACTCGTGAGTGAATGGGTGTCCGGAAAATATAAATTTTACCCGATTCCGAGACGTGGGCCCGAGGGACTTTTTGGGCGAATTTTCTAAATTCATGTACTAGCTTATAAATAATTAGCTATCTTGTTCCCTTGAAGTGATATTTACATCGTGCAATCGATTTGAATAGATTTAGGCCACCCGGAGTCCGGTACTCGTGGCAAGAGTTTGGTATTGAGTTGATTAGCGCAATCCAGGTAAGTGGCTTGCCTAGTTCTGTGTTGGGGATCTTCCCTTAGGCATTTTTATACTGATTTGTTATGTGGACGTCGTGTACGCGAGGTGACGAGTGCGTACACGGGTCATTGTTGCTAAAATCCTATTTTCTCCCATGAAAACGCTCATTTTTATTCATATACTATTGTTTCCTATCTTAATTGAGTAGATAGACTAAGTGTAAGCATGCCTACCTGTTCTGACTTGAATTCCTCTTTTTTGCTACTAGTCACATCATGCTTAGGTAGTTTAACGCTATCCTGCCTGTTTTTTTTTCTAGATTGTTTACTTAAGCCATAATTGACATACTTCTTTTTTGCATATTTAAATTGGGACTATGGACCGAGATCTGGGAGCTTTCCCTCTGTACTACATTTCATATTTAAATTGGGACTACGAACCGAGATCTGGGAGCTTTCCCCTGTACTGAAATGCATATTTAAATTGGGACTACGGACAGATATCCGGGAGCTTTCCCCATGTACTGCATAGCATATTTAAATTGGGACTACGGACAGATATCCGGGAGCTTTCCCCATGTACTGCATAGCATATTTAAATTGGGACTACGGACTGAGATCCGGGAGCTTTCCTTGTGTACTGCATTGCACATTTACTGTTGAGATATATGTTGTGCTGAGCCGAGGGATCTCTTCATGTTATTAAATCTTTCCATTTTCGTTAATCCTATTCATCATTTCTTGTCTGTCTCTCACTGTTTTACAATTGTATATTGACTTGTTTTACAAACTCAGTAGGGCCTCTACCTGACCTCGTCACTACTTGACTGGGGTTAGGCTTGGCAGTTACGGAGTACCGAATGTGGAGTACTCATGCCCTTTCCTGCACATGTTTTCCCCATGTGCAGATCCAGGTACCAGCACTCAGTATCGTGACTAAGAGTTGTCTAGCAGCAGCTAGGAGACCGCGAGGTAATTCTGCCGCGTCCATAGAATCCCACGAGTCTCCTTCTACTCCTGCATAAGCATAGAAAGACTTGTACATTTTCCGGTTGTTTCATTGTATATAGCCATTTTTGTTAAAGAGCTTGTGACTATGGTGACATTTCGGATTTTGGGAAGTAAAACTGTATATGCTGAGCAGCTACGTTATATCTATTTGATATCCTTTCTGTATTTATTTTATTGATTCTATTATTTCCCGTAAATTCTAGGTTTACCTAGTCATAGAGACTAGGTGCCGTCACGATACCTTTCGGAGGGTAAATTGGGTCGTGACAAGTTGGTATCAGAGCGTCTAGGTTCATAGGAGTCGCCAGTCACAAGCCGATTTATTAGAGTCTCGCGGATCGGTGTGGAGACGTCTGTATCTATCTTCGGGATGCTATGTAACTGTTAAGGATAATCAAATTCTTTGGAATTCCTTATCGGGCTAGTTACTGTCATCAAATTCTTAAACTCTATTCTATTCTTGCTTGCAGAAGGTTCGTACCCGTACCGGACGTACTGATGACCAGGCACCCGAGCCCCCAGTCAGAGCCACTAGAGGCAGGGGCGGGGGCAGGGGACGAGCACGCGGTGCAGCCCGAGCACTGGCTAGATCAGAGGTAGAGAAGCCCCCAAAAGCTACAGTTGGAGGGGCATAGGATGTCCCTACTGTTACTCCAGACCTCCAGGAGACATTGGCTCAGTTCTTGAGTGCCTTCAGTACTCTATCTTAGGCGGGTCTACTCCCGATAGCTCCAGCTACATCCCAGGCCGGAGGAGGGACACAGACTCCCACGGCCCGTACTCCTGAGCAGAGAGTTCATATTGGGCAGTTCCCAGAGTATATTCCTATGCCCCTAGCAGCTCCAGCTCAACATGAAACTAGGATGGCTGTTCCTGAGGTAGAGAAGCTCCGACTTGAGAGGTACAAGAAGTACCACCCACCTAAGTTCAGCGGACTAGCTTCAGATGACGCCCTGGGTTTCCTTGAGGGGTGTCATCGCATTCTTCGTACTATTAGTATTGTGGAGACGAGTGGGGTTTCTTTCACTGCTTTCCAGCTGAGGGGAGAAACTTATCAATGGTGGCGTTCTTTTGAGCTTAGTAGCCCGGACAAGGCAGCTTCACTCACTTGAGCTCAGTTTTTCGAGATGTTCTTACTTGAGTTTGTCCCTCAGAGCTTCAAGGATGCTTGGCGTGCGGAGTTTGAGCATCTACGGCAGGGTGCCATGATTGTGTCAGAGTATGCCGTTTGTTTCAGCGATCTGGCTCGCCATGCACTAGCTTTGGTTGTCACTGTCAGAGAGAGGGTTCAACGCTTTATTGAGGGACTCCACCCCAGTATTTGGACCAGCATGGCTAGGGAGCTGGAGACTGATATTACTTACCAGCAGGCCGTGAGTATTGCCCGGAGAATTGAGACTATGTTGGCCCAGGAAAGGGAGGAGAGAGAGGCCAAGAGATCTCGACAGACTGGTCATTTTTCAGGAGCCCATGCACCAGCAGCACGTTATGGTAGGGGTTTTGTGAGTCACCCTGTTCATTCAGCTCTTCCAGTAGCTAGCGGTATTCCAGCTCCCCTTAGACCGCATGAGCCTTATTATGCACCACCAGTATCTCAGGTGCCTCTTTCTCGAGGTGCTATCACTGGTCAGCCCAGCAGGCTAGTTTAGAGTCAGCAGCGGTCGCCATGTCCTCCGAGGGGTTGCTTTGAGTGTGGTGTCCCTCATCATATGATCAGATATTTCCCCAGATCGAGGAGGGGCGCACCACCTCATACTTATCAGGGTGCACCCCCTCAGATTTATCAGGCTCCACGTCTTCCACCATATCCTGCAACTATTTCTCCAGCCGTACCTGCTACCCACCACCTCAGGCAGCTCGAGGTGGAGGTCGGGGAGGTCGAGGTCACCCTAGAGGGGGAGGCCAGGCCAGGTACTATGCTCTTCCGGCCTGGTCCGAGGCCATTGCTTCAGATTCAGTCATTACAGGTATTGTTCCCGTTTGTCATAGGGATGCATCAGTATTATTTGAACCAGGCTCTACATATTCATATGTGTCTTCCTATTTTGCTTCACATCTGGGGATAGCCCGGGACTCTTTGAGTTCCCCTATTTATGTTTCTAGCCCGGGACTCTTTGAGTTCCCCTATTCATATGTTTCTCTTTGAGTTCCCCTATTTCCCCTACAGGGTGCTAGAGTGTTCACCAAGATTGATCTACATTCAGGTTCTCATCAGTTGAAGATTCGGGAACCGGATATCCCGAAGACTGCCTTTAGGACCAAATATGGCCACTATGAGTTCCTTGTTATGTCATTCGGGCTGACCAACGCCCCAGCAGCCTTCATGCACGTGATGCACAACATATTTCGGCCTTATCTTGATACTTTTGTCATTGTGTTCATTGATGACATTCTGGTATATTCTAGGTCCCAGGAGAACCATGAGCAGCACTTGAGGACCGTGCTTCAGACATTGAGGGAGAAGAAGTTCTATGCCAAGTTTTCTAAGTGTGAATTTTGTCTTGATTATGTGGCATTCTTAGGCCACGTGGTGTCTTCGGATGGGATCAAAGTAGATCCGAAGAAGGTGGAGGCGGTTCAGACTTAGCCCAGATCGTCTTCAACTACTGAGATCCGCAGTTTCCTCGATTTGGCTGGGTATTATCGCCGTTTTGAGGAGGGATTTTCATCCATTTCAGCGCCTATGACCAGACTGACCCAGAAGGGTGCATCCTTTATATGGACTGAGGAGTGTGAAGAGAGATTTCATAAGCTCAAGACAACCCTGACTACAGCTCATGTGTTGGTTTTGCCTACCGGTTCCGGATCCTATATAGTTTATTGTGATGCTTCGAGGATTGGCTTGGGAGCGGTGTTGATGCAGGACGGTAGGGTGATTGCCTATGCGTCCAGGCAGTTGAAGGTCCATGAGAAGAACTACCATGTTCATGATCTCGAGTTGGCATCGATTGTTCACGCCCTGAAGATATGGCGTCATTATTTATATGGTGTTCCCTATGAGATATTCATGGATCACCGAAGTTTGCAGCACATATTCAAGCAGAAGGATCTAAATTTGCGCCAGCGTAGGTGGTTGGAGTTGCTAAAGGACTATGACATCACTATATTATACCACCCGGGGAAGGCCAATGTGGTGGCCGATGCCTTGAGTCGCCGGGCGGAGAGTTTGGGGAGTTTGGCATACCTTCATGCAGCTGAGAGGCCTCTAGCCTTGGATGTTCAGTCCTTAGTCAGTCAGTTCGTGAGATTGGATCCTTCTGAGCCTTGCCGGGTATTAGCTTGTGTGGTTTCTCGATCTTCCCTTCATGACTGTATCAGAGAGCGCCAGCATGATAATCCCCACCTTTTGGTTCTTCAGGATAGAGTCCGCCTGGGTGATGCCAGAGATGTGACTATAGGAGAGGATGGGGTGATGAGGATGCATGGCCGTATCTGTGTGCCCAACGTAGATGGGCTTCGGGAGTTGATTCTTCAGGAGGCCCATAGTTTGCGGTATTCCATCCATCCGGGTACCGCGAAGATGTACCAGGATATGAGACTACACTATTGGTGGCGAAGGATGAAGAAGGATATAGCAGAGTTTGTAGCCAAGTGTCTCAACTGTCAGCAAGTCAAATGTGAGCATTAGAGACCGAGAGGGTTACTTCAGCAGATTGAGCTTCCAGAGTGGAAGTGGGAGCGAATCACCATGGACTTTGTGATTGGACTTCCTCAAACTTTGAGGAAGCATGATGCTATTTGGGTGATTGTGGATTGGCTGACCAAATCAGCCCATTTTATTCCGGTACTAACTACATATTCATCGGAGAGGTTGGCTGAGATTTATATCAGAGATATTGTTCGCCTCCACGGTATTCCAGTATCTATCATTTCAGACAGAGGTACACAATTCACTTCACGATTCATGAGAGCTGTTCAGTAGGAGTTAGGCACCAGGGTAGAGTTGAGCACAACTTTTCACCCTCAGACAGATAGGTAGTCCGAGCGCACGATTCAGATTCTCGAGGATATACTCCGTGCCTGTGTGATGGATTTTGGAGGGTCAGGGATCGATTCTTGCCTCTTGTAGAGTTTTCTTACAACAACAGCTACCAGTCTAGCATTCAGGTGGCGCCATATGAGGCATTGTATGGTAGGCGGTGCAGGTCTCCGGTGGGATGGTTTGAGCCGGGCGAGGCCCGATTGTTGGGTACAGACTTGGTTCAAGATGTCCTGGACAAGGTGAAGGTGATTCAGGAGAGACTTCGCACACCTCATTCCAGGCAGAAGAGCTACACGGATCGGAAGGTTCGTGACTTGCAATTTATGGCTGGTGATCGGGTTTTGCTTCGAGTATCGCCTATGAAGGGCATCATGAGGTTCGGGAAGAAAGGCAAGCTGAATCCGAGATTTATTGGCCCTTTTTGAGGTGTTGTGGCGTGTTGGGGAGGTTGCTTATGATCTAGCCCTGCCTCCCAGCCTAACAGGGGTTCATCCGGTGTTCCACGTCTCCATGCTCCGGAAGTATCACGGTGACCCGACTCATGTCTTGGATTTCAGCTCAGTCCAATTGGACAAGGATCAATCATATAATGAGGAGGCTGTGGCTATATTGGACAGGCAGGTCAGAAAGCTCAGGTCAAAGGATATTGCGTCAGTAAAGGTTCAATGGAGGGGTCAGCTAGTCGAGGAGGCGACTTGGGAGACCGAGCAGGATATGCGGAGTCAGTACCCTCATCTTTTCTTCGAGGACGAACAATTTTCTTAAAGGGGAGGGGGGATGTAACGAATCGGTCGATTGTTTTAAGAATTAATGCCTCGATCCCCTATTTACCGTTTATCCCATGTCTATTTATGTTATTGGAACCTATCAGTGCGTTGAGTGATGAAATCCGGGGTGATTTTGGACACATAGTCCATAAATGTGGATTTTAGCTTTAGAAATCTGGCCATAGCTAGAGATGTGTGAAGACGAATCCGGAATGGAATTCTGTCGACTCCGTTAGCTCCGTTGGGTGATTTCGAGGGTTAGGAGCATACTCGGAATATGTTTTCGAGGTCGGTTGTGGATTTAGGCTTGAATTGGCGAAAGTTAGAATTTCGATGATTTTGGCTGATAGGTGAGATTTTGATATCGGACTCGGAATGGATTTCTGAAAGAGACAGCAGGTCCGTAATGTTATTTATGACCTGTGTGAAAAACTTTAGGTCATTCGGATGAGTTTAGATGTGTTTCAGCGTCGGATGTGAATTCTAGAATTTTCCTAAGTTCTTAGGCTTGAATCTTTGCATAATTGATGATTTTGATGTTATGAGATGTGTTTTTAAGGCTCGACTAAGTTTGAATGAGGTATTAGGGTTGGTTGGTAGGTTTGGTTGAGGTCTCGGGGGCCTCGGGTGTGTTTCGGGTGCCCAAACGGGCATATTTTGGCCTAAGTCTTTTGCTGGTTTTCTAGTTTTACAGCAGCAGATAAGTGTTCTCTGTGATCGCGTGAATCAGTCCACGATCGCGTAGTGTTAGGTTGAGGTGGTCAGTGATTGTGCTTCGTGATCGCACAATCCAGTCGCGATCGCATGGTTCGGGTAAGTTGGTCTCTGCGATCGCACGCCCAGGATCGCCATCGCGTAAGGTATCCTAAGGCTGGGGGAGGGGCAGTGTTTTGCTCTATGCGGTCGCGTGGTCACAGACGCGATCGCATTGCTGTAGGATCAGAAGGTCCGTGATCACAGATCTTTAATCGCGATCGCGATGAAGGAATTTCAGGCGCGTGTTTCATTACCCTCCGCGATCGTGACCCATTGTACGCGATGGCATAGGGCAACTGCCTTGGCAGAATATTAAAACCCCAAAACCAAGGGTTTATGCCATTTTCATATTTTTTCGAATTTGAGAGCTTCGGAAGGGTGATTTTTGAAGACTTTTGCACCTGGGTAACTTGGTAAGTGATTTCTATCCCTTATAGATCATATTCCATGATTCCAATCTTAAATTCAACCTTTAATTTCGAAAATTATGGGAAAAGTGGGATGAACTTCATAGACCGAATTATTGAGTTTTGATTGGGTATATGACCTCCGATTTGAGAGATTATTATATGGTTAGACTCGTGAGTGAATAATTGACATACTTCTATTTTTCTTATTTAAATTGGGACTACGGACCGAGATCCGGGAGCTTTCCCCCTGTACTGCATTTCATATTTAAATTGGGACTACTGACCGAGATTCGGGAGCTTTCCCCCTATACTGAAATGCATATTTAAATTGGGACTACGGACTGAGATCCGGGAGCTTTCCCCGTGTACTGCATTGCACATTTACTGTTGAGATATATGTCGTGCTGAGCCGAGGTCTCTCTTCATGTTATTATATCTTTCCGTTTTTGTTAATCCTGTTTATCATTGCTTGTCTGTCTCTCATTGTTTTACAATTGTATATTGACTTGTTTTACAAACTCAGTAAGGCCTCTACCTGACCTCGTCACTACTTGACTGGGGTTAGGCTTGGCACTTACGGAGTACCGAATGTGGAGTACTCACGCCCTTTCCTGCGCATGTTTTCCCCATGTGCAGATCCAGGTACCAGCACTCAGTATCGTGGCTAGGAGTTGTCTACCAGCAGCTAGGAGACCGCGAGGTAATTCTGCCGCGTCCATAGAATCCCACGAGTCCCTTTCTACTCTAGCATAGGCATATAAAGACTTGTACCTTTTCCCGCTGTTTCATTATATAGAGCCATTTTTGTTAAAGAGCTTGTGACTATGGTGACATTCCGGGTTTTGGGAAGTCAAATTGTATATGCTGAGCAACTACATTATATCTATTTGATATCCTTTTTGTCTTTATTTTATTGATTCTCCTATTTCCCGCAAATTCTAGGCCTACCTAGTCATATAGACTAGGTGCCGTCACGATACCTTTCGGAGGGTAAATTGGGTCGTGACACTACGTTATGTGTGTTGTCTTGTCGAACTGAAAAGGTTGACCAGCTGACATAAAGTTGTCTTGTACACATCATGATATTTAACACGCAAAACATAATGCGATTAAATACTACGTTATGTGTATATTTAGCGCGGTTAAATACTATGTTATGTGTGTTGTTTTGTCGAACTGAAAAGGCTAACCAACTGACATAAAGTTAGCTTGGACACATCATGATATTTAACGCGCAAAAAATAGCGCGATAAAATACTACGTTATGTGTCTATTTAGCGCGGTTAATTACTACGTTATGTGTGTTGTCTTGTCGAACTGAAAAGGCTAACTAGCTGACATAAAGTTTTCTTGTACACGTCATGATATTTAACACGCAAAACATAGCACGATTAAATACTACGTTATGTGTATATTTAGCGCGGTTAAATACTATGTTATGTGTGTTGTCTCGCCTATAAATAACGGTCTCATTCTAGTTATTTTGTGTGCTCAAAAATTACTAATAGCAAATTTTTTAACGCACAAATGTCTCAAACTCTTTATACACCAATGTGCAAGTGTGGAAAAAATGCATGATGCAAAATTGTTAGGATAATGTTGAAGTTGGTCGCCGCTACTGGCACTGTGTGAACCAGTTTTATAAGGTTCCCGACGAACCTATTTGCGATTTTGAGGTATGGGTTGATGAACCATGTATCTGGAATGCAACAAAGAATCTTTGCAGCATCTTCATAATTTGTGTTTAAAACAATGGGAATGTGAAAGAGAAAATAAAAGAGAGGTTGCGGAGTTGAAGGCGAAACTGAAAGAGGTAGAAAAAGAAAAAAAAACTGGAAGAACAATTTAAGTGGTTGGATCAGAGAATATTAGGTGGCAGGGACTAATTTTGCGTTGTATGTGTTTAGTGTATTACCTTATCTTTATTTATGCCTTGGTCATGTATTTTTATTATGTTGGCCTGCTATGTTTGTGTTTGTGTTTGTGTTGTAGTAATGAATTTTAATTAATGTTTCCCTTGTTAAGTTTTAATGCTTGTGTTTGTGGTTGTAGTATGAAACTATCTAATTAAAGGAGAAATTAAAAAATTATTGTTAATCTATACAAAAATATTATTTACATCAAATACAAAAAAAAAAAAAGGAAGGACAAATCAATGTGTCCCGCATCCGGTGTGTCTCAACGCAGCCACTGGCCTGAGGCGCATCACATCCCGCCCGAGTACGCTATCGGGATCATCATCATCAAATCGACTCCTTATAGACGGATGAAAGGTATCACTGGTTCTGTCAGGATCGATATAAGGGGTCGTCGGTCCAGTAGAATCCTAAATAAGAATAGAAAGCTCAATATAGAAAAGTATATAATAATTCAAAACAATTTAAATTGTCTTACCATGATCTCGTCGGGCTCCTGAATGTAATCATATGTTGCAGCCACGTCAGCATAGAGTGAAGCCTTAAAAAAGAAATTAATAAAGTTATAGAAAATAAATAAGTTACAGTTAAAACAAATTCAGATTCAATACTAATAAACTCATACCTGCGAATGTGATGATGAGACATAACTCAGTCGGCGCCCACTATGAAAATCTCGGGTCGTCCAATCCTCATCAGCGGTAGACGGGCCTGGGAAGTATCTATCCCAATCCACTCCACGAATATTTGCGCCCGTGATCAATAATTGACCTGACGGGGTCACCTGCGAAGTCACTGGGGTGAGATGCATCCCAAGGCTGTAAGACGGTATGTCCATCTCATGTAGGCCACCTGCCATATCAGCAGCAACATCATCATCAGGAGCCTCAACGCCCCCTTGATGGGGCCCACCTCCTCTCCGGCCACCATCACATCGTCGGGCACCACATAATTATTAATGATAGTTTGGTGCTACTGGGCCTCAAATATCGAGCCTGGAACCCATAGGTGTGTGTGTGTGTGTGTGTATATATATATATATATATATAGTTATTAAAAATTATGAATTTAAATTATAAAACAAACACACAAAATTATAAAAATATTAAATTTGACA